>CABHPH010139290.1:2662-57308 GCA_902168325.1 Peromyscus nudipes
GAAAGGAGGGAGGGAGGGAAGGAGGGAGGGAGGGAGGGAAGGAGGGAAGGAGGGGAGGAGGAAGGAAGGAACCTCTGGGATCCCGTGGAAGAAATACAGAAAGGACCAGAGGGGCAGGCTGTCCCTGGCAGGTCAATGCACTTTAACCCTATACACAGACCACTTCCACAGGAGCTCTGCTCTAAAATACAAGGAAGGAAGCTGGAGGAAATGGGACCTGAAATCAAATGGTGGGAGCTTGTCAACATTGTCAGAGATGATAGGGCCTGCCACTAGCGTGGGCTTTAGGAAAAGTTCATATTCTGAGCTAGATGCAATGTATAACTATATACACAGTAGAAACCCATTTTTAGTATCTGCAAATGTGCAATGTGTGTGGAGTGTATGTGTTTTTGTGTGTGTGTCTCTATGGTGTGTGTGTGTGTGTGTGTGTGTGTGTGTGTGTGTGTGTGTGTGTGCCACTATCTTCAATATTCCCTTAAGGGTACCCATCCAGTGGGAGGGAGGAAACCAGGCACCTCAGATGAAGGTCTAATGTTTCACCTTAATGAACAAGTATCACCCTGGCCAGGGAGGACTTTTCCATCTGGCAAATCCTTTGGAAGCTTTCTTGAGAGTGCATCAGTACCTGGAAGAGCACTGCCATAGCAAAGCAAGACAGTTCATCTGATGGAGTCACCCAGAGGACAGGCAGGCAGCCTGTGTCTGCTGCAAGTGAAGCCAACGCCCTCTGACTGCCACGCTAAGGGGAGCCTTGACCACCTGTCCACTCTGTGAGTCTCATTACCAGCATCTCCTATGTATGTGATTCTTGCTGCCCAATGTTCACAGGTGGCCCAAGAGAAAAAAGCCCTTTACTCATATTTACCCAGGGCTTCTGAACCATTTAAAGCCGACTTCCACACACTCAGGACACAGCAAAGGCTCCCTGTGTCCCGTGTTCACAAGGACACTGCCCAGACGATTGGAAAGTAGTCAGTGGAATGGGCTAGAGAATTTGGGAGGGTTTTGAATGTCTTTAAAAATCCTACTGCCTGGCTATAGTGTGTTATGTTCTTCAGAGACTGGACAGAACACACACAGAACTCAGTGATGGTTTTCTGACTTGTCTGAGCTGATAATTGCTTTAAGCATCCTTGGCCTAACGTCCAGTTAAAAGACACTGTTAGGGTTGGGAATATAGGTCAGTGACAGAGCACTGGCCCAGCATGTGTGCCCTTCAGTTCAACTTCCGCCACTGCGAAAGCCAAGCCAACAAGAGAGAAAACTGTGAGAACGGTAGAGACAGCCTGGAGTCAGCAAACAAGACCTGACTCCACTTTGTCTCCAGTGGCCATTTCAGATGGAGACCAATGTCTGGAAGGAACATGCTGGAGTCGCAAAAAGTGCTGCAGACAGAATTAGCCAATCACAAACAACGATGGCCTGATACGGAGGTGAAGAGGGAGCACAGGCAGGTGTCTCTGAGCAGGCAGGAGAGAGACTCATTTTGTCACCCACAGGTCACGCCACACCATTGCTCATCAGCAGACCCAACCAGCCGATCTAAGCTATCTGGTTAGGTCCACCCTTTCATCCATGTCAAGTTCAAAACAAGAGTGCGAGGTAGTTGAGGCATTCTCTGGAGAGGGTGGTGGCAAGTCACACAGGCTGGGTGACATGTCCAGGCAGGTGCTGGGTGTCCATGAATGAGGCTTAGAATACCAAGATTTCCCGGGGGGTAGACCATTAGCGAGAGGAGATAGAACCTGGCACTCTAAAAGGGAAAACACACATAGCCCAAAGAGAACTCAAGCTCCGTCCAGCCTCTGTCCTCACGGTCACTGTTATCATCGTCCCAACGCCATCCTAAGAGCATTTGTTTGGGCAAGGGATATGTGGCATGTTTTCTCACCACCTCTGTCTACTTTTTAGCATTTCTTCATTTTAGCAAACAGGAGCCCCAGGCTGCCCTCCAGTTCCTGCTTCAGGATTCTAAGTACTTACTGGCTTGCACAGGTCTCGGTCAGTTTTTGCTTCCATCTCCCAGACATGGTGACCATCTGGAACAAAGGGCAGGAAGAAATCTGTCACTTTGTGTGGGGATAGTCTGTCTTCAGAACCTTCCAGGTGACCCAGAAACTGAGGCTCAGAAAGGGAAGAATGGGAAGGAATGGTGACGTCAGTGAGTCCATACTGCCTAAATGCTTAGGGTGTGGGTCAGGGCAGTGCTCTGGGTCCCCTAGATATTTGGCCTTTCCAGTGGCAAGCAGTGTCCTGGCCCTGTGTACTTAGTAGAGTCCAAAGACTATGCCCAGTGTACCTTTGGCGTAGGAGGGACCCACACAGTCGAGGGTGTTTCTAATGGTCCAACCCTGTGTCCATGTTCACATGCATCTTATTGGCTCCGGCACACATCAAGGAAGGATTCCCACACTTCAGCCTCTTCCGAGGGAGGGGAAATGCAGAAGAGAGGCAGAGGCAGGGAGACCCCTGATCCCAGCAAGACATGACATGTGCAGAGTACAACCTGGCTCTGCCACTTGGTGCCATTTCCCCCCGGCTTCCCATCTGTTTTGGGAGAACTCGGAGCAATGCCCTAGCCTCTGCTCAGAGGAAATGCTGAGGAGATAAGAAAAGCTTTTCTTTGGCTATTTTGTGCCACATCAGGACCTAGAAATGCAAAACACGTGGTATTTTTAACCTTAGCCCAGTGGCCGTTTGCATGTTTAAAAAAAAAATATTGAAAGGCTCCCATAGGCACAGTGAAAGAACTTATTGTTCTCAGCTGGCGATGAGGTGTGGACCCAGTGCTTAGAGGAAGGGTGTCTGCCACTCACAGACTCTGAGTCCCCAGTCCTGCCAACAGGCCCACGACCTGGGGACAGCTGGCTGGCTACCCAGTTGATGGATATCCATCCCAGCTTTTATCTTCTCCAAAATGAAGTCAGTTCCTGAGATGAGCCGTTTTAGGCACCCGCTGAGTTTTTGCTTACACTCCATTTGTCTGTCACTAACCCCGCATTACTGATAAATCAAACACCAGCTCCTTCCCTCCATGCTGGACAGTGGTGGGTGGAGGGTGGAGGCACAGGGTGGAAACGTGAGTCATCAGAGGCTCCAAAAGCCACCCAGCCTCACCAGGCCACATCAGCTTCCAAGACGCCCCAGGCCCTGAGCAAGTCACCCATCAGATGAGCCCAGGAAGCGATCTAACTGGATCCCAAGCCACATCCCTCAGGGAAAACAACAGGACACTAAAAATATACCTGGCCACCCCTAGAGCACTGGAATGTCGCGAGCAGTGAACCCCCCCTGGCCCTGGCAGCTCAGGGACTTCAGCCACACATGCCAACATGTAGTCACGAGGGCCAAATAGGAATCACCCACATGCAGTTCTCTGAACATGCTCCGGCTGTGGGGCCCAGCGGCATGCTCTGTTGGTGAAGGCTAGGCTTGCCCTTCATCAGGGAGAGACCTCATATTTGTGCATCTGAAATCTCCCAGGGCAAGGCTACCCTCTGGCCCCCAGAGAAACGGCAGCGCCTTCGCCTGTACACAGGCACACCAGCTGGAAGCTCCTATCTAGACTGAGAACCATGTGGAGAAGGCGCAGCCTTCCTGTCCAAGTAGGAGAGACAGCAGTTAAGCCTGGAGAAGGAAGGAGGAAACTGAGGCTCTCTCTGGAGGGGAATTACATCTCACATCCTTCAAGAGTTTGTACAGTAACCCTGTCACCTCTGAGAATGGAGAGAAGTTCAACTCAGCTCAAATTCCCGAGGAGGGTGTTGTGTAAGTTCAAACCATGTGGCAAAAAGTTAATAAGATGTAGGCATACAGGTGGACTGGGCACTCAAAAGAAGGAAGGTCTTTCCCCCTCTCTATCACAGTTGCCTGTGAGGGATGCTCCCTCCATCAGAGCAGCTGAGAAGGGGGCCGTTGTGAGTTTCTGTGACATGACCGGCCAGCTCCATGCCTGCCACCATCAGACAAGGCAGAGCTCCATTCCTGTCTTCTAAATCACACCAGAGTCAGATCTCCCATCAGATTCTGTTTCCCATTGAGATATGGTTCCTTGCAGCCACCAAGATGTATGTGCTACTGTCAATCACCCTCCCCCCCCCAACCAGTGTGTTCAAAGCACTGGTCCCACCCGTCTGGACCCAGGTCCATCTGCAGTTGTCACACAGTGAGGAAACTGAGTGACGGTTCTTCCTGCTCTGACACAGCTGATTGGACTTTTGAATGCATACATGGCAGGCTGCTTCTAACAGGAGACCAGGGGCCCAGTGATGTGGAGATGGCCCTTTATACTCCTGAGGAAATCATCAGTGTCAACTGGAATGGGTGCCCTGGACCATCAGATGAGCCCATGGCATCCCCAACTAAGAGCCCAAGCTCAGAGGCACATTAACATAGCACTGTTCAGAGTTTAGCGTCTACCAGGCAGGGAGCCAGCCGGCCATCCTAAAAGGGCCTTTGTGTCCATCTTATCAGGAGCTCCCTAGGCTCCCAGTAGGAAACTGTGCTCCAGTTCAGAAGTAAAAATATTCCAAATCATTAGGGAATTCCCTGCAGTGTGAGTCATCGGAAAGGCTTCCCCACCACACCCGCCCAAGGTTTCCACACAGCCAGCCTGCAGGTCTGAAGCGGCTCCACTGGCTACAGAACGCTGCTGCTACCACAGGCCCACAGGCCAGTCACACGCCAGGGTAGGGGCTGAGCCACTGTTTCCAGCTGAAGTTTCTTCAGGAGTGGAGGAGCTTCCTGAGATATGTTTTGCCTCCTCCTTGGGGTGGGGCAGGAGGCATCATTCTTCTTACTCTGCATCTGCATCCCACCAGCCTTGAGGCAGGGGCATGTCCAAACACTCCAGCATCACCAAGTACTAGGATGGATGTGTTATGAGACTGGGTGAACACACAAAGGTTGTGCAGAGCTGGACCACAGAGGGGCTCTGAGCATAGACAGCCTGGTATGCACATGGGTCCTCCAACCTTCCATGGACCATGCAAGCTAGTGGACATGGATATGAGGCCCTTGGCTCCCCAGAGGGCTGTCTTTCCCAGGTTAGGAGGGCAGCTTTGCACTCCTCAGCAGAACCCTAAAGTATAACAAGACTGCCCAGCCTTTCGTAAAACAGCCTGGTGGCACTGGGGAGCTGAGAACAGAGCACACCCAGGTATGTGCCAGGAGGGAGGCACAGGCACACACAGAACCTTGTTTATGAACGTTCACAACAACTTCATTCATGATGCTCACAGAGAGTGGAATGATCATGTCTATCTCCTGGACAACCTATCTATGTGGCCTGGCCACTTGGGGGTTCTGGTCAGTCAGAGACATGAACAGAGCACTGGGATCTACTACTAGGGTGATAAAAATGCCATTCTGTGAAAGAAACCAGACGGCAAGGCACAGACAGACTGACGATTACTGACAGAAAGTATCCCCAAGGCAAATCCACAAGGTGCCAGGAGGGGATGGAGAGGGTGAAGAGCTGACCACTTCTCTGGCTCTTGGTGGCTAACATAGAATACCTGAAGCTTGGTGTGATTCAGCAACCACTCTGTCCCAGGGGAGAAGGGGGTCTGGTAGCAATGGTACCATGTGGGAGTTTGTGTGGAAAAGGCTCCATGGCTAGGCAGGATGCCAGAGGGATGAGGGCCAGGCTTGCCCTTCACAAGGGGTTGATTGACTAACTTGCACTCTGTTCACTTGCAGGGTGAACCCCCCTTCTTACACACACACACACACACACACACACACACACACGCACGCACGCACGCACGCACGCACGCACGCACGCACGCACGCACACTTCATCCTTCTCTCTAGCCTCCACCCCGAGAAGCCCAGGATCTCCCACGTGGCCACTCTGGTAAGTACTTCCAGTACTGGAACTTCAGAGACACACCCAGCCACACCTGTGCCACTGCTCATGGAAAAGGGACTTCTCTCGTTGAGATTGAAGTATCCCGGGCACAGAGCAGATAGCCACAGGGCCACTGGAACTGTACCCTGGGAGAGATCTGTGTGTGCATGTAGGCTACAGGCACCAGGCAGAAAGGTGTCACCCAGTGGGATTCTGAGTGCAACTACCATATGTGATCCTACAACACTCAAGGCAGAAGAAGAACTAGATGGTCAAGGACCAGCTGCTCATTTGTAGGGACCCTATGTGGCTTCCATCTTGAGACAGTGGGTTCACACTGCCCATGAAGCCCACTAGCAAGGCCCAGATTGCCAGCATTAGGATATAAAGCAGACTTCTTCTATGGAGGCCTCTGGGCAGACCTCTCCTACCATGGAGACCCTTGGGCAGACCTCTCCTACCATGGAGGCCTCTGGGCAGACCTCTCCTATCATGGAGACCCTTGGGCAGACCTCTCCTACGATGGAGGCCTCTGGGCAGACCTCTCCTACCATGGAGACCCTTGGGCAGACCTCTCCTACCATGGAGGCCTCTGAGCAGATGAGTCTACTTTCTGAATGCCCAGGGTGAGTCTATCACTGCCTTTCTAAATTCGTTTCCTCCTGAGACTCTTAGAAATGCTGTCTGTGTGAAGGATTATAGATCCAGTCCTCCAGATTCCTTCCTTCACTGGGTCAGTGATTTCTGGAACCATGTAGACCTGGGCATGTCTGTAAGGCAGAACTTCAAGGGTGTTCTATCCCCAAATCTTGCTGACTGAGTATGCATGGCAGCCACATGGAACCTTGCCTGACCAGGTCAGCACAGTGGTATTTTTATGCCCATGATGAAAACTAGCACATGTGCACAGGGCTGATGATGTAAAGAGCCTGGGAGCAGACACTGTCCTCTGGTCTGGCCCACCCCAGCACCATGGCCAGGGAATTGGAAAAAGGCAAGCATTTTCCAGCTGGTCATGGCTTTAGGGTATGTGTAACTCCTACAGCTGACCCCTAGACACTCAGTGAGTAAAAAAGCCCTCAGCAGGTGCATCTGGGGGACTTTCAGAAGTTCTTGAGGAAGCAGAAGAGAAGAGGCCTCTGTGGTCACATGGCCTGAGGCACGGAGATTATGGACAGGAGATGACTGTCTGCCCATAGGACCACTATGGGAACTTCACTTCCATCCCCGTGGTGGATGAAACATGGCTGGTTGTCTCTGACTGTAACAGCCACGTGGTGGAAAATGTCAGAGAATTTGAGATGCCCCTGCTCAGCACTGCAAGTGACAGGGACATTCCACAAGGGGCCAATGGAGTACTTGGTCACATCACACATGCACATACTAACATCACCACACACACAGACACATACCTCATGACGCACTGACATGCGTACACATTCACCCACACTCAGTTAAATATTAAACACTGTCATATACACATATCATGTATATACTGACACACATACCTCATGTCGGGACACACCTCCATACAGACATTCTCTATTTCTCAAACACTGTCTTGAAGCCATAGATCTCCCTGGAGGCTGCTTCCTAGTCTTGGGACAGTGTACCCTGAAGCCTGTGGTCATGAACAGGTTCATACTTTAAAAAACCAGAAATGAGCAGAGACTGTCAGCTATATGCACTTGGCTGGAGACTGAGGGTTCCCAGCAATGTGTTCTGGCCAGAAGTGGGTGCTACCCACAGAGGGGTCACTTGGAACTCATTACAATTAGCAAGCAGGCTGAAAGTCTGGGGGGAGTCACAGTACATGGCATATGCAGAGTCCAAAGTCCCCAACCCTCTCAGGACCTGCTGTCTTCAGCTGCCCTCAGGTTTCTCTTCCTCAGCTTAGCACCTTCTCCTCTGGCAAGCCCTAGGACCAGCTCTGTTCCCAGAGAGACACACCGTGATGAACTGTCTCTGCTCCATCCTCTTGGACCCCTTGGCTGGGTAGAGACGGCACTTCCTCCTACACACATTCTTCTAGATTCAGGAGGATCCACATTGGCCCTTCTACTCTGAGCCCTTCCACTCCTGTGGTTCACCTTCTCTCTGGTTGACATCATAGCATATTCCCATGGGTGTTCAAGCTGCCCTGCTCTGCAAGGACAAGGAAAACCAGCCAGCAAGGAAGTGGAATCGCCATCTAAGCACCTGCCTTACGTCAGAGGGAACGAATGTACCCACTAGCCACTTTGTGTCGCTTACCAAACTCAACCTTTTGTTTGCCTGCTCCACTATCAGCCTACCCATGCCTGTGTCCTTGCACCAAAACCTTACCAAGGAAGAGAGGAAGGGTCAGTTTGTGAAGGCAGATCTGTGGGCCGCAGAGGATACCGGGTCCGTGCTTTGGGGATAGACTTATCTCGGGACCTCAGAGGGCAGTGGCACTGAGGACCAAGTACAGAAGACGGAATGAGGAGGGTCAGTGTCATCTGTCTGTGTCAGGGTTTGGTTGTGCAGACAGCTAGGTCTTGGCACAGTTTCAATGCAGTAACAGAAGCCCAAACAGGCTTCAATAAGGCTTTTAAACAGAGCAGAAAGTGAGTTTATAAAGCTAGACGTAATGCCAACATCCAGAGCTGGGTAGTGCCCTTAGAAATCAGCACCTTCTGTTCACCATGAGCCAGTCTCCAAAGAAGAGTGAGCCTACCTCAGGAAGACATCTTTGGTTTTCACTGCTCAGGCATCGGACGCTCTCACTCACATACAAACGTGCCACCTAGCCTGTATATTGGAAGACACAGCCATACTTGGGGGGGGGGGGAACTGGCCTGTCATCTCCCATGCCAGACTCCTGTAGCATTTGGAGTGGATGGGTCAAAAGCTGCCCGAACATCTGACAGGACATGCGGCCCCATGTGGCGAAGGCCCACAAACCTCACCTACCACCTCAGCTTCCTAGACAAATATACTCCAAGGATTTCCACCATCAGACAGTGTTTCCTGATACTTTGGTATGAACTTTTGACCTCCACCCTTGAAAAAAAGTCTCATTTCAACTGGTAACCAATTGCCTGACATGATGAGGAAGCCTGAGAAGAGGTACAACCCCTCCATTATGGATAAGCCAGAGCCATGTGCTTGATGCTCTGTGGTCCCCATCCCTCCCGGAGAGCATCAACAGATGACCCAGGAAGGGGCCAGCCCCAGAGGTCACAGGGTAACTTCCTTTAGCTGCAGAGTGCAGTGGCAGGCTGAGGTGTGCATAGTGCAGGAGCTAGCTGCCTGGCTCTGCCACCCCTACCCAGGTCACTGCAGCAGAACAACACCCACCCCCACAGTCCTCCTGGCAGGGGACCGCTCTGATGAATCCATAGAACCTTTGAGTCACTGAACATTGTGACCTGGAGCACTGGATGGTGGCCCACAGAAAAGCAGGGTACCTGTGACTCAGGCATCCTGCATCACACAGGGAAGAAACATTGGAACCCAACCCCTGGCTATAGTCCTGATTGCCTGACTCAGTGATGTCCACAACAGTCACAGCCACGGGGTGGCTCCTTCCAGAGCGGCCAGCCCCACCTGCCCAACTCACAGCTTCCACACAGCTGTTGCTCCTCACATCCAAGTGTGGTTCCTCCTGCAAGCAGCAGTTTAAAAACAGAACTTTAAAATGGACCAGACATACTATCAGAAGACCAGCGTCTAGCTCTGCTATTAATTCAAATGAAACTCAGTGGTTTCTCAGAAAGAAACAACTAGATAAAGCCTGTCTCTACATACCTCACATGGGATGGTAGGTTAATGATGGCATTTGCTTAGAAAACCAAATGTAAAAGAAGAGAATTATGCAGATGTTGGTTTCCTGCCTTCAGAAAAATACCATTTGCATATACACACCTGAGTGGATACGCAAATAATCTAATTATAAAAAAAAAGAAACAACAAACATCATCAGGACACAGAACTGCAGTGTTCTCACATTTAATAGCTCACAGTGCTATGTGCATTTGTGACATCTACTTAGTTATTGAATGCTTTATGTATACTAGACATCAACTGTAACCAGTGAGGGTAGGTCAGGGACTCAGTATGCAACCTCATGGGCTTAGCTTTATTTAAGGTAGGAATAATCCAGCGAAGGTGAGATGGGGCATCAGGCGGGATGCAGTGGGGGCTTGTGGTCAGTGGAGGGCTGCTCACTTAGTAGGCAGAAGATGAATCTTTCCACTGTATCTTATTGCTGCACCATGCCAGGCTCAGACCTGGCTGCCTACTTACTATTGGCCACAGCTGAGAGCTGCCCAGTCTACAGCTGTGCTCAATTCTCCTGTGCGGAAGGAAGGCACCTCCCCAGGGCCTCCCCAACCTGAAGAACCATAAACAGGCAGGAAAGCTGTCTGGATCCTGCCTTGTGACAAAGCCACAGGGGGCTGTGGCTCTCCTCTGTTTGAGCACAGAGATCTCACTGTGCAGAGTGCAAAGCGTTAAGTCTGTGCTTCCTGTCTGACAGGGAGGCATGCCTGAGGCTCCGAAGGTCAAATGATTTCAGAATCAACCTCCCCAGAGAAGGGTGTGGACACTGCTAATTCTCCTTATCACTGTATTTAGTTGGGTTTTCTTTATAATTTAAGACATATTTTCCAATTATATGCATGATTACAGAGGCGAGCTAACTGTGAAAGCCTATGTTGATTGAAGTGCTTAAGTTTCCTGTGAATGGTACAAAATCAAGATTCCATTATGGAGGCTATTGAATGCCTCAATGCTTTCCGGTGATTAGGTTAAGTACCGGACTGACCACCTCCAAGAAAACTCCAGTTGGTAAGAAAGAAAAGGAGGAAAAGCCTTCAACACACCAGCCTTGAGTAGATGCTGCTCTGACTGCCCATGTGGGTAGGGTATGCATCCCTGAGAAATGCCATCTAGAAGACCGGGGTCCAAAATTCCAAGCTCCATACAGTCTTTGATAATTGCGGCCGAGTGCCACTCAAGAGACTCATGCCCAGCTCACCTCTTCTTCTCTGAAACTAAGTATCAGTGGACTAGGATCTTTCTCTTGTGCCCAGCAGTCTCTTTGGTCAGCACAGCTCTACTGAGTGGCTGCCTCCATCTGGAGCCAGAAAGGTTCCCACTGTTCTGGAAATGATGAGCAAGCAACTCGGACCAGTGTCTAACTGAAGTGACCTTGGCTACACTCCCGGTCCCCACAGGTCACACAGACACAACGGCTCCCGACGTAAAGAAAATGCAAACACAGTTCGCACAACTCCTTGGGCCACACCCCTTCTGAGCTCCCTCCCCACTGGTGTCTGGGACTCATAAGACATTTCCATGGGGGGCCAGTGTGAGTGGAAGGGTACAGCTGAGGCAGTGACAGTGCCCTGTCTGTCTTCTCATGGAGATCTTCGTAGGGTCTGTGGGTTCCATGGAGATGGGGATCACACTCACACACATGGCTATGGTACTGAAGGTCCCAATGACAGAGAGAACAGCAGCTTGGGATGTGATGTCCGTGATATGGACACCCAGAAGGTCAGCAGGCCCATACTTCTATCCACTATGGTACTAACCGGCACTTGTTCAGGAGACTGACTTCCTAGAGGAGCCAAGTGAGCTCTCCCTCAGGTAGCAAAGGGAAAGGGGGAAGGGGGAAATCTAGGAGAAAGAGCTGACAGAGCACAAAACAGGTGCAAGCCTGGTGCCCACTCTGGGCAACCGGACGACCTTAGCAAGTAGTTTTCAGATGCCCAGCCTGCAGGCTTCCTTAACAGAGGCAGTGGCTCTCGAAAGTCTGGGCCTGGAGATGCCAAGGTGGACTTCCACCTGACTCTCAGCAACACAAAGACTTCAAAGGGATCAAATCACAAGCGATACAGAGCTCTGTGAGCTGGGGGCTACCTCTGCCTGGTGATTGCCCATGCTATGACCAAACACCCGCATGCAGATGGATCGTGCGGGTGGAGCGTACACATCTTGCCAACCCAGGAGCCAGTTCCCACCTGCACCAAGAGCAGGAGCTCATCTAGCCACCCTGGAGAACATACCTGGAGCCTTTTCCACGAAGATGACCTTCGAGTCTTGCAGAAAGTTATGGCCAGACAGCACCATCTTCTTCCCGCCAATGACGGGGTAGCTGTCCGTGCTCTGCTTCTCCACAAGGGGCAGCTCCTGGGCCGACCGCTGGGCTGTATCAGAAGAGGTGAGAGTTGAGTAAAGCTTTGTCTTTGCTACCTGGAGGAACCCTAGCTGGCATGCTTGGCCCCAGGTGCTGCCGCTTGACCTAACTGTTCAGATTCTCTGGGGACTGACCAAGCCCTGCACTTTGTAGGGGGTCTCAAACCATGTTATGCGGAAGACCATAGATAGGCGTGCTGCTCCAACTAGGTCAGGAGTGTAGCAAGCCCATCAGGACATGGTCCACAGTAAGAACGGAACACTGTCTTCTGTAGATGCAGGAAATCTGACTCCTAATGCCGGCCCCTGGAGTGGAAGGGCAGTGAGACCCTCAGAAGAGCTAGATAGGAAAGCTAGTCCTAGTGTTAGCACTGAGCCTGGGGACAGGGGTAAAGTGGAAAGCTTGACAGGTAGCTGAGAGAGACCAGGTCGGGATCAGCAACTTCATGAGGGTCATGGATGAAAGGGAGGCTGTAGAGACCTGGAGAAGGGGGGTGACACTCTCAACACCTGTGTCAGATGGGTGACCTCAGACTCCCTTGAGTCAGACAATCTAGGTCAGGGAAGAGTTCACCTCATAGGGAAGAGGATCCAGCCTTAGAAACTCAGGTCTCCAGTGGCTTGAGAGAGAAGGGGACAGAGGGCAGAGCCACATGGCTTCAGTGTGTGTGTGACTAAGGAAGACCTCACTTGTTCCCAGGGAAGTAGGGATTAGCTGGGTACACAGGAGGACCTGCTCCACAGTCCAGGGGCCATGGACAGAGGACTGTGCAGAACTAGGAAGACCCCACCATTGTGGGAGTCTCTTAGGAGACAAAGCCAGAAGAGCCGGAGAGGGACAAAATAGTCTGAGGGCACTGAAGACAAGCAGCAACAGCTGGTGGAAACTATGTGTCTCCTCACAGGTCTGGCTGGTCCCTCAGGAACCCAGTTCTCAGGATGGGGAAGGGCTTCAGAAGGCAGCGAAGTTGACAGGATGGGAATGGACAGGTTTCCAGGGACATGGCTTGTGAACAAGGGGCCAGCCAAGCAGAAGAGAGGAAGGCAGCAGCCACCCCTGTTCCTTTCTGAGGCCAAGGAGCCCTTTGTCACGTTCTGGTGGCCACCGCACATACTGAAGGCAAAAACTTGGTACCACCAGGGAAGATAAATAGTCATACAGAGTTAATAAAATTCAGGTTGGGGACGCGGTGGATGGCCCGTGGCAGAGCATTCGTTTACTATGCGTGGGGCTCTGAGTTCCATTCCCAGTAGTGTGTGCTTGTGTGAGCATGTACACACACACACCCCATCACCCCCCCCCCACACACACACACACATGGACTGGAGAGAAGGAACGAGAAGAGAAGGAGAGTAAGGGAGATGGATGTAGCAAAGGGAAGAAGAGAAGGAGAGAGAAGAGGAGCCGGGTAGGAAAGAGAGGAGCAGAGCATGGAAGAGGAGAAGGATGAAGAGGGATTGTTTCAGTTTGCCCAGTCTGGTGGCTGCCAAGCCAAACTTCCTTTTCTCAATTTCCCCCAAATGAAGAGGGAATAAGTGTAGACACGGTCAACACAACTGTGCTTCATGACAAACGTTGCTCTTTTAATGTCTGTAGCTGCCAGGGGCAGGAATGCTGTGTACCCTGGTCAGGTCCTAACCAGCTTCATGTGGGAATGTGTAACCTGGACGCACCCTCTTACGGAGACACAGAAGTCGGGTCTCCTGCGGGGTTGTTTGTATTCCCCAGGAAGCAGACTAAAACAGACCTTTGATGGCATGGTTCAGTTCCCAAGTTACCACTTACAGCACTCGATGGGGTTTGAGGCAACCTGGAGAGACAGCGTCCGGCCGTTGGGCTGTGGGATGTGAACTCGGAAGACCAGCCGCACCCTGGTATTCTTCCTCCCAATGTCTGTCTCCCCTTTCCTCAGCTCGATGTCCGAGTTTCTGAGCTTCAGGATCCCAGCACAGTCGATGCTGCCGGAAACAAAGGCCATGGCTTGGCTTTAGGGCCCAGCACCGAATATGAGGAGCACCAACCATGTGACTGCCAGCCCAGAAGACTTAGCCCTCCTAGCCCGTTCCTGCTGAACACCTGCCTCCCTGAGGAGAAGCTTATGGGGAGGACTACAGCGTCTATGTATGCCAGCAGTGTGGGAACTGAGCAGCTATGTAGACTGTGGTCTCCACCTGGGGCCCCGGAGACCAGACACTCGCCGTCCCAGACATCTCAGACCCTGCAGAACAGATCTAAGAGGAAAAGCCTGGAAGGATGTGCCTTCCCATGTGTCCTGTAGTGCTCCAGCTAACATATTCAAGGCCTGGGACATTATTCCTTTTGTCCACTTTGATATCTTCTATGGTTTGTGAAACTTTTCTTCTAAGATTTCCCATAACTTCATTTTACTTCATAATTTCATTCAAACCTAGAGTTCAGTAAAATGTTCCAAACATTACAAAAGTCTTGATGTGTCAAAACCCATACCTTTTCTTTCCCCATATGAGAAGAGAACAAGCATGTGTCTCCCACATCAAGCAGTGGTGTGGGGACCTGTAGGTCAGCACACACACAAATGTAGCCTTTGGAGCATGTCTTGGGCTATGTGGCTGTGTTTGCGGATAGTTGGCCCCTGTCTCCTGCTGGAGCATGCCGTGGTACAATGGACACAGGAGTTGTGGCTGAACCTGGCTCCTCTGAGATGTTCTGGCTCTGTCCTGTCCTTGGGAAATTTGGATTATACAGCCAGAGAAGGGAGCCCAAGGATCGACAATGAAGTCCCGGTGAGTAAATCTCTTGGGTTGGCGAGAAGCTGACGCACATGGCAAGCCTTCCCTTTGTCATTGTCTTAGGAGGCTTAACGTTATGAAGAACTTATCAGAGTACACACAAGGTGTTACGTGATACGGCCCCACCCCTCTGCCTCATCTGCACTCACCTCCCCACGAGTGAACACATACCTCAAACTCACTCACACCCAGCAGCCTTTGCAAGTAGAGCCCAGGCTTTCATACAGCCCCTTCCGCAGACATCTCTTAGCTGGGATGTCACCTCAGATCCCTGAGAGCAATATCATCAAGCCCTCCAGCCTGTGCCCAGTCTCACTTATCTGCATTTTTTTTGTTATGGCCGCCTGGATCCCTGCTTATGTGTGCCGTTATCTGTTCCTAGCCTGGGGTTCCAGTACGGTGTGACTCCCATGGGAACTACCAGAACACATGTTCTCTCTGCTCCACTAATAGTTCAGGGCTCTCAAAACTGAATAGAGCCCCCACCTAATATTATGTGATGTGTTCTGCGCTTATTAATAAATTCCTTTGCACACCACACCTGGCCACATCAGCCACATCGGCAGCTCTGAGTGAAAACACAATCCAGAGGCCTTGCCTTCCCTACTTTTTCAGTGTTTATCGCAACCATTGCTTGAATGAGCACTGCTGCATTCAGAAGTAAATAGGAGCTAAATGCAGGCACTGGGAGTAGGCACTTACAGCTCTGTGATTGAGACAGTTCTTGTAGGTGGCACAATACATCGCAACTGAGAACCCAGAACTAAACAAATCTGTTGTCGTAACTATTTGTAAAGTTCCTTCAGGCCTGAGCCACAGGGCTGGCGCCTGGGAGCTAGGAGCAGAGCTCTGGGTGCTGGGGCAGAGCCGGGAGCCTATCCCCTCGGGCACAGCGCCCCCCCCCCCCAGCTTACATGGCTCGCATGTTATTTTCTGGGAGCAGAGGGATCTCCAGGACTTTGGTGTTGGACAGGATGGCTTCGTGGCTGGTGGTGGAGACAGTCTTCCCCGTGATCCGGTGGACCTGGTAGAAGGCATGGGGCCGGAGCAGGCGGTCGTCTGCTGTCCCAATGAACAGCTGTAGCGTGAGCGGCTCATTTTCCAAGTAACCATGTAGCTGGTGAAGAAAAAAAGAACTCCCAGTAAGCACTACACACATAAACTGCAGGAAAATGGCCATTTGTCAGCAGAGGAAAGCTCAAGAGGAAAACTGTGCCCAGCACCCAGCGTCCAGTCCCTCAGCTTATTGTGATGTAATACTAGTCCTTCCCAAAATTATAAATACATAATGCAGCTGGGCATAGTGGTGCACACCTTTAATCCCAGCACTTATAAGGCAGAGGCAGGCAGATCTCTCAGTTCAAAGCTAGCCAGAGTCTACACAGAGAGTGTCTGTACAGCCAGAGCTACACAGTGAGATCCTATCTCAAAAAATAAAATAAAATAGAGCCTCACTATCCTAAAGGCCCTGGGAATATAGATTAGAATTTCAACACTCCTGGCACTCTTTTCAAACAAACACAACACATGTTCACATACATCCACCAACGTACAAATGCACACCTCATACATGCTCTTGCACGTGTATAACCAGATAGGTAGTGTGCACATGGGCTCCCATGCACTCCTAGAGGCAATGTGCAAATGTGTACACATGCACACCATCACACACACTCCCATAAAATATTGTGCATACATCATATACAAAAATTATACACTATTAAACATGTACAATGATACACACACACACATACACACACACCATACTGTGTCTCGGCCATCCTTTCACGACTGTTATGTCTGTGTACCTCTCCTTCAGAAAGAGGTGACAACAAATGTCCTATCCATGCCAGTTGCGCCGCTGACCCCACGGCTGGCTAGTCAGGGGACAGAGTGTCTTGCAACCAGTGATGAGGCAACAGTGAAGCTGCCCATGCGCATAGCCACTATCCACCCCACCATATCTGCATAATTCAAACCAGGCCAAATAAACTAGATGCTTCTTCCGGGCCACAGGTGGGTGACCTACATTTCAGGGGACCATCCATAACGTGGCCCTTGTGCTAAGGAAAGGGTCAGCCTTCAAGATAAACAACCAGAGCTTAGAAGTGGGGTCACCCCGGGTGTCAACTCCCCTGTCCTTTGTTCCCAGCGCACCTCCCCTCCTGCAACAGCTAGTCATTAGCACCGTGTGTCTCCAGCACCGCACTTGGTCATCAGCTAACAAATGTCAGGACCAAGGCATTTCATCCTCAGGAGATTGTGGACAAAGGGGGCCCCTTCGTGCTGTATCCCGGGGTGGGAAGATGCCTCCAAGGCTCTGCAAAGACAGGGCAGGGCTGTAGGACTCCGAGGCCACCAGGCCTGAGAACTGCTCGGGCCTGGAGGGTCTGCTCACTCGCCTACTGTTCTCCTGATCTCTCTTCTCACTGGACTCATTTCAAAGTCTTTGAAAAGAGCAACCACAGCATGATGGCCCCAGGAGAGTTACGTTATTCTCTTTTCAGACAAGCCACAGCCACAAGGTGAGTGAAAACACCAGTGTGACCACTCAAAGTCCATCAAGCCAAGAGCCAAGGGCCTACCGCCTCCATTCCAACCCACGATGAGCATTCCAGATCGATGCAAGGGCACCTCACAGGTGCAGGTGATATGCCTGCACAGAGTGACTCTGGTCCCAACCATAGAGGATCCCGGGATAATGTGTTAGACAGAAAGACTCACACAAGCTGAGGGAAGGCAGCCTGCAGGCATGGCTCTGGCTCCTCTGCCTCACTCGTAGTAGTCTCTCCTGGTGCCAGGCATTCTATCCAGAATCTTGAGATCTGCCCACCCCATGGGCCATGCTTACAATGCCCCATAGTGCCTGGCTGCCCTGAAGAAAGCCTGGGTTGGATGATATATCCTATAGGACATCAGGAGCCACCCGTGCTTGTGATGGACTTTGAGGACTCAGTCTATGACTAGGTATGGCATCCTCTGGTCACTGTCATCCACTTTACCAGTGGCTGAGCGCACAGCCCCTCATGGAGGCCACAAAAGAATGGCCTGGCCACAAGTGGGGCAGAAGGGCTGAGTGCTGGAACTCAGAGCCAAGAGTGACATGTAAGTGGAAACCTGAGATGAGCTGCCGGAGTACTAGGAGTTTGGTTTTAGCAACCCCAAACAGGAGGGTGATCAACATCATCCTCCAGAAAGCACCAAGCAGTCTTTGAGGATCCTGAAGCAAAGATAGTGAAGCCCAGTGGAGGAACAGACCCTAATGGAGAAAAACCTCAGACTCAAGAAATGGAGCCACAGATTCTGTGGAGGGGAAAGGGAGGTAACAGGGAAGAGAGGGGCTACAGAGGATCCCATACTCTACCCATTTCTTGCCTTTCCAGTGTAATTCTAGCCTTGTGGGCTGGTAGAGGATTGTGTCTTTCATTTTAAAACACTGGGGGAAAAAAACAATGAAACCTAGAAATGGGAACCAGAAAATCGGACAGTGCAATTAGCTGCTGCTGGATTTTGATGTGGGCCTTGGGTATTGGGTTTTTACAAGGCAGTGGACCTCTCACATGTCCCTCACGCAAAGGCCTCAGCCACCGCCTCTGGCCTGATGCATGCCGGTGGCTCATTAGGAGAGGCACAGGCACCATGACTTTCATTAGGTCCTGTGATCCACCAGCATGTGGCACACGGCCAGTGCCAGCCCTACCTCAAGATGAAAGGCCCCGGGGACTAAGACTGTACTTCAAACAGGTACAACCCAGACCCTTAAGTTCAATTATCAGCCCGCAGCCACCAGCAGCAGCCGCAGCAAGAAAAATGTGTTCCCCACTCACCAAAGGCTAATGGGGCAGAGGCCCGAGGCTTTGTTGCCTCAATAAGCAGAGGAGGCAGGTGGAGTAGGAGCCCCACAAAGGGCTCACCTCTGACGGCTGGAAAGAGAGCATGCTGCTTCCACGTGGAGGCTGGCAGACCTGCACATGGGCTTGGGGGGACCCCTGTCCTTCTCCAGCTGAACCGACACGAGGTGATAGCCATTGCCCACTTTGAGAAGGTAAAAGTGAGGAGAGCTCATCTGAGGGCTGACCCTGCACCCCATCATTTTTCTTCAGCAAATCCTTCTGCTTTCCCAACTCAAAGCCCTGTGAAGCAAGTGGGGACAACTTTCTGTGAGCCTACAAACTCCCCCTAGCCCAAGAGACTTCTCAGTACTGACATGCAAGGTTTAGACTTGAGAGTAAGAAATGGCCCAGAGAGCTCTGTGCCCATCCCATTTCTGTGTCCACAGCACAGCTCAGTCCGCAGGAACCATCCCTCCACACCGTGTTAGCAAAACATGCAGACCCTCCTCTGATTCCCCTAAAGGGGAAGGAACTATTTCTGAATTTGAGTTCCCAGAAAAGAACCCTGTCAGACGGCCCATTGCTGACCGGTGTTCAGGACAGAGGTCTGAACAGTCTGCAAGCTGAGGGCCAGGGATGGGGCTTACCCCAGTTTACCTCTGGAGACATAAGGAAGTCTGGGGCCTGAGAACATCAGTTCTCTAGGACAAATCACCACGCAGGACAGCGCAGGATAAAGAGCTCACCACAGACTGTACGGTGGAGAGGCGGATCGAAACAGCCCATCGGTCCCTGTGGCTGACACCATGCAGATGTCACAACTGTGGGGACAGGAATCTGTGCTGTGAAGATGGGTGAGGATGGTTGTGGTATGTACACGACCAGCCACTCCCTGACACCAGTAGGTGGATCCAAGGGAAACTCTGTCTCCCCGACCTCTGGGCAGCATTGCAAGCACCTCTGATTAATGTTTAAAATTAATGCTGGTCCTGTGACAAGCCCTGGATACATGCGGCACAGCCAAAAGAGACTGTGACCATCACCTGGGGGGTGGGGTTTATGAGTGTCAACCGTGTATGAGACAGTCTGTGTGGTGGTGGTGGTGTTTCTGTCTGCACACACATACTCACAGACATGTATTTTGTATACTGGGTCAGGTTGGAAAGATTTCTCTCTGGGTTTGGCTCAGGAGCTATGGGCCAGGCATCTGTTTCTATTTTGTCATGGAGTCACAGTATCCATGAACTCAATCACTTCTGACAGATTCACTAACTACCTGTGCGGATATTTTCAGGCAGGCTATGAACCAAGGGCACATACATGTGAGTGTGGAGGGTGCCTGCCAATCACAGGTCCTCAGTCACCCTGGGGTAACAACACAGTGGAAATCCTTGATGAAGTCTGGTGGAGCCAAAGAGTACAGGGAATTTCCCCCCAGACTCCCCCATTTGCTGTGGGCCTGGCTGACTGAATGAATACTATATAGCGTCTCCCATCCAAGGTCATCAGCACAGAAAGCTACCTCTGCCACCCTTGGGCCAGAGTGGTCACGCCCAGCATTGTCTAGCTCTGCAGGAACAGAGTGAGAAGCACAGAAGTAAGTCCCTGCAAACAGTGCCCAGAAGGGTTAGCAACCCAGGTCGGTTGGTCCTGGCCCCTCAACACCTGGGAGCCAGGCCCTCGCCTCTTGCAATGTGATGAATCAACTAAGAAACCATTACTCTATGTTGGACTAGAGTAGTTTTGCAACATGACATATTAAAAAAATAAATAAATGAAAAGAAGAAATCCAGAGACAAGTTGTGCCAGTTAGTATTCTATCTCGTGAAATACAACACACACACACACACACACACACACACACACACACACACACACACACACACACACAAAGGAATCTATGACCAAAACCTTCTTGGTGGGCCATCCTCAGAGTGGCCCAAGGCTCTAGCCTAGCCTGGCTTGGGTCAGATGACTTTAAAATGACAACTGAAAATTCCCCCAGGACCCCTGCTACGCTAAGCTTCTTAAGGGATGTAAGGCAGTGAACACAGTATAATTTTATCCTTTAGAAACATGCCATTTCAGTGAAAATAGGAATATTTAAGGCTTAACCTGGGAGGTAAATATCTATTATTTAAAGCACGAAGTTCACTTTAAGAAAAGAAAATCTAAGCTACTTCACACATCCCACTGCATGGACCTTCTGCCTCTGGCTTCTCACAGTGTCTGTCAGAACAACATTTATAAAGTTACCTGTCAAACCGAAGCCTCCTCGGCTTCCCTCTAAACGAAACAAAATGCATTATTCCATTTGCAAGGCGTAAGCACTCCTCGGTTTCCTGTGCATTAAAATGTTTGTTTTTAGCCTGTGTGCCACCTCAGCACTTACCCAGGGGAGTGACAGGCCAACAGACTGATGGAGGACAAATTTATTCAGTGCTGGAGCTGGGCCAGCGTGCACACCTTCATACCTGGTGGACGATCTGAATTAACAGTGCCAATTAACTGATGAAAATGGTCTGCCTTTCAGCCAGTTACTCCGACTTGGTTACAAAGCAAAGGACATCGTCATGTGACATTCTTCCACCAAAGACATAATGTGCACTTGAAACAATCAACTTCAAGGGAAATTTGCATTTAAGACCCCGAGTAACACTAGCATGCCACCATGTCCCAGAAGACGAGAGAAATCATTTCACAAATTGGTCTCACTTTCCCTCCTTCTGGTGCTGGGGCTCGCACCCAGGGTGGGTTTCACTATTTTTTAAACCCAATTCCCTCTACTTGGTTAATTAAGAGTTCGTGTTGTAGTCACATTATCTCAGATTGTTTTCAGCCCCAATTCCTCATTACAAACACTACTGCCAGGAGACGGGAAGTTTCTGTTATTGGAAGTTCTATTTCCCTCTCCTGGAGACTGCAGAGCACTGGTCTCCTAGCAGGGCACAGAGGCATCCTGGGAATTCACCACTCTGCCCTAGAGGCCTCGATGCACCCACAGGAGCTGGGTCTGACCCATCTTCCTGCCCCACAACTTGAGAGGGTAGGAGCCAAATGTCACTCTAGTGAGGTGGGGGCTACCACACCAGCTTTAGCTAGAGACACAGAACCTGGGGAGCTGCTGTTATTTAGCATGGGTGACCCCCCTACAGAACAACCAGCATGGGGACATCACCAGCTGTTTGTCACCCCAGATGCCACCACGTGCCTAACTGGGAGGAAAGAAATGACCAGCGAGGGCAGGACCCCTCACAGACACCCAGTAGGAGAATTAGAGCTCAACTTCCAAGCCAGGCTGTGTGCTGCAGGCCTATCACCCCAGCCCTCAGGAAGCTGAGGCAGAAGGATCACACATTCAAAGCCAGCTTGGCAACTCAATGAGACGGCTATTTCAAAATTAAAAGTTAAAAGGGAGATTAGGAGTGTAGGTCAGTGGTAAAGAGTCTGCCTAGCAAATACTGCAAAAACAAAACAAAACCAAAAACAACTTCACCCACTCAGCAGCACCTGGAAGGATGCCAAACAGACACTGTTGTCTGTTCTGCATAACTAGGTGAGGCCCTTGACACTATTAGGCACTCGCTGACTGAGCTCCTGTGTCCCAGCAAATGGCCTTCAGGACATCAGGTCCCAGGGCTTCCCCATGAGGCAGGCACAGGGCAGAGCTTCTGGGCACAGCTCCCTAGCACAGAAGGTCAAGTGTGTGGTACCCACAGAATCTGTGCTAGTGACCAGCTCTGTCTGCAAAGAAAACATCCCCTGGCTTTCAGGGTGTTACAAGTATGCATGTGTGTGTGCATGCACTGATATATGTGATATGTGTGCACCTGTTTGTGTATGTCTATGCATGTGTTGATACATGTATGAACATCTAAGCAGGTGTGAATATGACCTAAATGGGATTGTGTACATGTGTTTGGGGTGTGTGTGTGTGTGTGGTGTGCATTTGACCCTGAATTGTATGAGCACACATGTGTTTCAGAGCCTATGCATTTGCTTCATGAATGTATGCCTGGGTGAGCAAGCACGTGTTTATGGAAACGTGTGCACTTGGTTTTATGTGTGCACATATGTGTCATGAGCCCACAGCAGTACTTAATTTATACCATGTAATTCTGAGGACTCTTCCTATGAGAACAATGATCACACTAAAGATCAAAACCATATCTATAAACACAGACAAAATGAGGCCTACAGTTGTTCCCCAGATCCTGAGGGATAGTGGCCAGTATACACATGGCCTCTTCCAGAAGCAGCCCAGAGCTAAGAGCAGCACGGGGGAAGCCGTGAGAGGCTACACGTAGCTCCTTCAGGTCTTTTCATGTACAAACTTTTTCTACCTTTCTGAGAAGGCAAAAAATTTAAAAACAAAATAAGAACCAAAATGGGTGTATCCATGTAAATATTTCAAGGGCATGAATGCCAGAGACCACACACATGGATAATGCCTGCTGGGCCCTCACTGAGAACCACGCATGCCACACCTTTATGGGGCCTTGATTTCCATTGGCGAAGTCTCCCCACCTTGCTGAGGGCCTGAGGCTGTTCCAGGCCTCTAATAATCAGTTGTCTAATTTACTTAAAAGTGTCTCAGGGCTGTGGGTGTAGCCAAGTGGTAGAATGCCTGTTTAGAATATCCAAGGACCCAAGCTTCATCTCCAATACAGCGAACCATCTCCATGTAGAGAAAGCCTGGTGTTCCTAAGCACTGATGAAGAAGCACGTGCTTTCAATGGGAGCAGTGGGCTCAAGCATGCCCTTCCTTCCTTACAGAGGCCTGTGAATCCAACCTCCCACTTCCCAGGGCCTGGCCCCTCCCCAGCACCTGGTACAGTTTCTCCCATAAAAGGTCCTGGTGTAGGTCCTCAAGGAGGAAGCCACACTCCACGGCTTTCAGAAACGGACTGTGAGCTTCATGGCTCTCCTGCAGCTTGAACTGAGCAGGTGTTTGGCCTGTCAGGTTTTAGAACCCCGGCTCCTGGTCTTCATCTGGGAAGCTCTCGGACCCCTGTGTGTGTGCAGATTCTTGAAGTGCCTCAGTCCTGAGGTCACTTTCTTATAGGGTCCTGCAAAGTGAGCTTTGGCTCCATCCTAGGAATTCATTCACTCACAAATTTCGTGTTTCCTCTCCTGTGCTGAAGAAGGCTGGAGGCAGACAGGAGGTGGGGTATGGGATTGTGGCAGGTCAAGGAAAAACCAGTTTCCTGATTTTTTTTCCTGAGCCTCAGACCTCCATCAGATGTGAATTCTATGACCCGTGAGGCAGGACCTACAGAACAGCTCAGAGTGGACATCTGAAGCATGCCGTTCACAACCACAGCCAGGATGCACCTGGGTATGGATCTTAGGCCTGCTCCTTAGGGAGGCCTCCAGCTCAGCTTCTCTGCTCTTCCCCCAATGGCCACTTTCCTGCCTTGCATGCCCCACCCCACCCCCTTACTGGAAACCTCCCTTACTGGAAACCTCCCTTACTTGAAGGTTCCTTGGATAGAAGTGGATGGGATCCTCCTTCAAGATCTGGGTATCAAGCAGATATTGTGGGAATTTTAAACCAAGGCCATGTGACTGAATCAGGGTCCATCTGTGCTGCACAAGGCCAATGGGACTACTGTGCAGGACTGATTGCCACCCAGCCTGAGGGGTTGAAAGGGGCCGGGGAGAAAGACAGGCACAAAGTCAGGCAACATACAGGTGGGACAGACCTCACCACCCACCTCTCAGCTCCTGCAAAGAAGGTTTATAAGGACCCACAGGTCCTCAGTGTCCTCAGGAACTGTCATCATGGCCAGGAATCACAGCCCAATCAGCCCCATGCACATCAACCTGGATCATCTCTGTGTTAAGTATGGCACGCAGCATCCCTGAGGCTGGCCCTGCAGATGGCAGCCTTCGCCTACTCTCTGTCCACCCAAATCCAAGGAAAGAGGCACCAAAAGCCAGCAGATTCCTTTTGCAAAGCTGGCAAGCAGGTACAGAAACTCCCAACACAGGCTCCTCCCTCAGCAGGCCACAATAGACTCAGGAAGCAGCCACCTGTGCACCCTCCTGGGAATCACCCAGGCTCCACAGTGACATGCTAGGCTAGTGCTTACCTTGTACACAGGGCAGAGGCTCCTCAGGAGCAGCCACCTGTACCATGCCATGCAGTGGTGATATGCTACTATGGTGATACCAGGCCCAGACATGCAAGGAAGTCCCAGAAAATATGGCTGCTGCCCTGAACCCCAATCCCTCTACCTTTCAGAATCCAGCCTGTGGCAGCCAGCATTCTGGTGAGTTCTGCTGTTTACAGTGTGGATAGCATGACTCAGTGGCCATGCATTAAACATCCAAGGGTCATATGTAAGAGAATCTAACCCTTGCCATTAAACTATTAGAGCCTCAAGAATGCTGGGGGAGGATGTGGGGCTGGAAATGTCATATGAAGGACTGAAAATACTCAAAATTCACCAAGGCTTCTCAGGGCACTGATCCCATGATGCCATCCCAGATCCCACGTGTTAACACTAGAGGGATACTGGCTCTCAATCTGTTCCTTCTCTCAGCCCTGGGGTCCATGCTGAGGACATCTACCCACATGACCAGTGAGGTCCTGACTGTGTGCCTGCCTAGGCAAGGCCTGCAGCCATCTGTGCCAATGCAGAGTAAACTACCTCCATCCACACAGGAAGGAGTCCAGTGTTCTCCTGGGTGGCAGAAACAAGGCCACTCGGCCAGGGCAGGCACTTAACAATAGTCCCTTTCCACCCCCCACCCCCCCCATGGTGGCCTGAGTCGGGACTATCAAAGGACAGACTCAGAGAGAAAGCGCCAGTCCTTCCCAGACTCCTGAGAGAACACTGTCTACAGCTGCAGCTCTGTACCCACTATTTGTATCTTTTTCACATTTGAACAGCTGCCTGTGGGTAGACTGTGACATTTGTGGTGCCTCTGGGTCCTCGGGGCCAAGGAAAGCCACAGAGTCACCAGGAAGAGGGTCCATGCGCGGCCAGGAGCCAGCTCGAGACGTGCCCCTTCCTGCTGTCACTGTTGCTAGAGGTGTTAGATCCTGTTTTGTTTCCATTCCCACGGTCCTCATCTCACCTGTACCCAAGGATGGTGTCTGAGATCCTAGGGGAGAGGAGGGGCTTGACTAGACCTGTCTCATCTGGACCCTAACTCAGAATGACCTCTGCTGGCATGTAACTGGAGGACCATCTGCAGGCTATGTGCCCAAGACGTCATCATTTAAACTCTCCCTAGCCTGGATCAAAGAAGCCACGGCTCTCAAGTCAGCTTTGGGGACTTGGTGGCAAGCCTGGAGGCTCCTTGTTTTGGGGGGAGGGTTCTGCTTGTAGCCCTGCCTTGCCTTTGCTCCTGGGCACACATGGTGCCCTCACCGCTTCCCGCTCTGCTGGATGGTAAGGGTCTGAAGTGAGCTCACAAGCGGATGCTGAGAGCCCATGTGAAGCCCCCTCCTTGAGTACATCGGTGGAACTAAACCGAGGCCAGACCTTTTTTTTCAAGTCCACTACTGTAGACTGAGGAAGCAGACAGGGCCACCTCCACTCCACTGTCACACCAGTATGAGAGCTGTCCCCAGATGTCTTCCAGTACAACTCATCTCTCACCACCAATTGTCTGTCCACTCTTAGCTTTGCCACTGGGAGCTTGTACAGTAAGCAAAGCTGCAGTGTGCTCAGGAGGGATTCTCATGAAACCCCTGTGTTTGCTGAACAATGGATATGGTGCTGAGTACACGTGCGGAAGGGAGAGGCGCTGTCTAGGTGACCAGGAGAATCAGCCTGTGCATGGTGGACAGGGATGGGAGAGTCAGCCTGTGCATGGTAGGCAGGGATGGGAGAGTCAGCCTGTGCATGGTGAGCAGGAATAGGAGAGTCAGCCTGTGCATGGTGGGCAGGGACTGGAGAAGTCAGCCTGTGCATGGTGGGCAGGGACCGGAGAAGTCAGCCTGTGCATGGTGGGCATGGACAGGAGAGTCAGCCTGTGCATGGTGGGCAGGGACCGGAGAAGTCAGCCTGTGCATGGTGGGCAGGGATGGGAGAGTGTTTGCATTGAAATGTCCTGAAAGGAGAGAGGACTCCGTGCACTGTCCAGGCTGATCCATAAAAAATTAATCTAGACCATGCAGGTTGGCTGGCTCTGGGTAGACCAGGGCCAGCATGTTTCTGCTCTGGGGTCAGGGCTGCAGTTAGACCTCTGTGATATGCATGTTTTAACAGCTTGCTGCTCCAGGCAGAGTGAAGTGCTGCTCTGATCAGAATACCTAGCAAACCCCTCACTGGCCCTTGAAGGACCCTGGCTCTCTGTTAGCCTCTGGGAGTGTGTATTCCACAGGAGAGGCCTAGGAGACCGGGGGAAGTAGGCTCACACATGACAGAGCATCCCAGGCCACTAAACTAAATGATAAGGTACCTTGTGACCACAGGTCAGACACCCCTCACAAACCCACTTCTCATAATATTTTTACCACTCTAAACCTCCCCTGGGACTTGAGGAAAGACACCACCAAGAAAGAAAAGTAATTATAACAACAGCCTGGCCAAAGACAATTTTAACAACCTGAGAAATGCAAGTCATCTCCTAGTGGATGTCCTTAGCTGTCAAATGTCTTGTATGATAGAAAAAGCATCTGCTATGAATCTATATGGGGGAGGGGGGCAAGCTAAGTGACCTCTGAAGGGTCCCTAAGGCCATGAGACCCCACTGGCCTCTGCCTGGCCCCTTTGTCTGAGCACAAGCCAATGCTTATCATGGCTTCCTCTATGACTCTGTCCCGGTTCCTTTAGATTCTCAAGTCCCTGTTGTCTGTGCCCTGAGAGTATATGACTGATATCCACACTGAGTCCAGCGTCACCTGTCTGGGCCACGATCTGCGTCTCTTTGATCTGAATCCTTCATGGCCAGGCAGGGGCTATGCTGGCCACTGTCCTGAATGGCAAGTCCCGTGCTGCAAACCTCAATGTTAGGAACTGACCAGCTTCTGAGTGTTCATATTTCAGTGGCCTATTAATTATTCAAGCAGAGCGGGCTTGTGTGTGATGTGCAGATGCTATCAGGCAAGTCATCTGGTGATTGGTAAACAGAGCTGGATGATGTGACCCCTGGGGTGGGAGATGATCTTCAGATCCCACGATGCACTGCAGTGGGGGCCCCTAAAGGTAGGAGCCCACAAGGCCATAGTTCACTCTAGGCCCAACTTAGACATCCCCTGACTCGCTTCTGGAGAATTTGGATCCTCAGCCACTTCTGTCAGTGGTGGCCAAGACAGAACACACACGGAGACCTGAAAGCCAGAGGCCAGATCGAGGTCAGGAGGGTCCTTGCTGGCTAGGATGATGCTCAATAATGACGTCTTACTTTGGAGAGCTGGAGAGGCAGATGCCTCTACCTTAGAGTATTTGAGACATTTGTTCTACCAAGGCAAGTTTCATAGTCAAGGAAAATTTCAGCCTTTTCTCACTGGTTACAGTGTGGCATTGGAAACAAGACCACAGCACACTGTAGACAGATGTAGGAGCTCCTGTCTTGGTAACGAATGGAAGACAGTGGTAACTGGAGGGAGGGGAAGGGAGCCACCATGTCACCAAGGACATCCCCCACAGACTTTGTACAGAACGTGTCCACTGCAAGGTGGCTCTTGAACTGGTCCTGGGCGCTGCCAGGAAAGCCGATAGGTAAGCCCTTACCAGCCCCTCCTTGAGTCCAGAATAACCTGTGGCTGCCCATTCTGACTCGGCAGGATGTTTTTTAGATAACATCAGATTATGAAGGCAGTGTTTTTGAAGACTGGATAGTTTGGTGATCACTGAATGGCTAGTGGGAGCCTGTGGCCATTTTGGATACTTAGATCGCGGCGTGAAAAAAGACATCCATGGACAAAACCTGAAGTGACACCCTCCTGGTGGGGGACAATGAGCCCCGAGAAGAGAGCAGTGACCAAAATGCAAGTCTATGTCAGGGGGAGAGTCCTAAGCCTCCCACCGGACCGCTGATTGTTCAGGCAGGTCCTTCACAGATACTGGCCTCTCCACTGAAAGCAAAGTTAGGCCAGATGCAGCTGCCCCTTCCTTTTCTGAAATACATGACCTTTGACTCCACCAGTATGCCCGAGTCTGGTCTGCGTGGTCCCCAACAACACATCCAAGGAAGAGGATCACTGACCTGACACCTCTTTCTGGACCCCGGGTCTGAGGGGCACATCTTCCTTCCTTTTACCATTCCCCTCCTGAGCACCACTAGGGTTTTCCGTTCTGCAGATTGCTGCTGTCTTTATGGACAAACTTCTTGAGGCATAGAGGAAACCATGGTGCCGGATCCACTACAGAGACCATGCTGAAGAAATGGGAGCTTCTAGGAGCTCATAAGTGAGGTGGAAGACCCAAGCAGTCAGGAACGCAGTAGAGACTACTGGCCACAAAAGGGCTTGCGCAGTGGCTGCACAGCGGATATGTGGGCTGGTCCATGGCCTCACCCAGACTGCTGTGTAATGTGCCCACCTCTGAGAGCCGGAAGGCCAGACGGCAGAGCTGATGCACCGAAGGGTGTGTCAAAACAACCCAGGAGCTTGGGGTAGAACCTTGTGGTTACGGCGCTTTCATGGCAACCAAGAGAATTTTCTATTTTTGTGTGTTTCATAATTACGTGCAAATTCTATTTTTACCTAATTTGTGGTCCACCAGCCAAAAAAAGAAAACAAATACCCTAAAATACCCTCTTTTTAGCTGTTTACCTCACACACTGGCATAGGTGTGAGCTTACTTGGTGAGAATATTCCAGAAAACTCCTTGGGTTCCTAATTTCTCACAATGAGACGTGAGACAGAACCTAGCATTTTTGGTTAGGGGTTGTTTTCCTTTGCCTTTCAACGCTGTTGAGGAAGGGGGTGGCTGTTCTGTGGAAGCAGAGCCAGCCTGACCTGGTTTTACCACCTTCCCTTAACACCACTTTAAATAATTCAGAGGGTGCTTCTTAAACGCTGTTTTAAATTTCACCATTCCTCAGAAATGCCTCAATTTCCTGGATATCGTCTGCACTGAGAGAAAAATGTTGCCCCATGCCCAAGATGCCCGGAGCCTGGTTTTCCAGGGGCAGCATGTCAACTCGGCACCTGACACACAGGTAACGAGTATCAGAGGCTGACAGACAACAAATTCCCCCAAACACAAGGGCTCCCCACACTCCTCCTGGCTTTATCTCCCCAAAGCAGCTGAGATTGTTACAACCACCATCAGCCCAAACCCAAAAAGGCGCAGACTCGTATCCACAGCTTCATGGTTCTGATGAAGGCACAGTATTTGCACCCCCCCTCCCCCGGCTCTCGCCCAGAGCCCCTTGCCTGTATGATCCAAGTAAGTGGAGGAGCTTGGCCATTATCTCTCCACTTACTTTCCTGCCTTTCTTTAACGGACTTATTTCCTCTCTTATTAAAACCTGTTCCATTCAGCAATAATGCACTTTCATTCAGTGAAGACCGCAGCAGGAAAGGAGAGGTAAATACCTGTAGTTACCCTGCACAGCTGAGGGCCAGCTCTACCTGACTTCCACCTGGGAAGGTAGAAACTTAAAATGTCAAGCTGGCTGCTGCGTACCGATGTCTCCTGCATTTTATCACATCAAGCCGCTAACAAAGTAGGTATTAATTGGCATCAGGCACGCGGGCCACAAATATCGCCTTAATATCACCCACAAGCCCTGCTAAAGTGCTTCATTTCTGCACCGCGCCTGGCCCATTCCATGGGGCTGATTGCTGCGTTGGCAAACAGCCATTTGTCTCCAGCGCCTCCTGCCTTTGCCAGCTTTTTATTTACCTAAATGGAATAAAATAAAAGTACCTGGTTCCCTGCTGAGTACCCCTTCCAGTTTGCATCAGTCCTGAAAATAACAGGGTTGGGCACCCGGGTTTATGATGTTGGGGTACTGGGGTAAAGAGCTCTCTCTGTCACCGTGTGACCAGAGCCAGGCAGAGAACAGGCACTTCACAGTGCCACTTAAAACAGTCATGTCTTGGGGACTAAAGCGCACAAGGGGACAGGTGCGGCACAGGGAAGCAAGGACAACCTCATGAAGCCCGTTGGGATGTCACACTGATGTCCAGGTGGAGAAGAGGCAAGCTGGATCTGTGATGTTGCTGGGCCTCCTAGTTTCCAATGTGCCTCCTGGCCAGCACGGGTGAGCATTATATCTCCCCTCTAAGCGACTATTTTTCCTTCCCCAAAGTTCTATAGGCGTGACTGTGCCCATCTCAGCCACCTTTCCCTTGGAACTCCATCTCGTCACCTGCTCTCTCAGACCCTACCCCTAACACTTCCAGGCAGGCTCACAAGCATAGGCTGCCTACCAATCCCATGTATGTGGTGTGTGGGTGGAGAGTATGCATCTGCTCCAGGAGTACAGAGTTTGAAAAGAGAAGAACGGAGCTGCAGAACAGCTGGTGCAATGCAGCCAGGCCTGCAAGTAAGTCTGTTTGGGGTGAGCCTTTAGAACCATTGCAGATGTGATGAAAAGCATTGTACCGCACCCACGGACAGCTCCTGACTCACCACGGCCCTGCTTACTGTCTTCCCTTTAGCTCTATGCTAGTGTGAAAGTGATACCCAATCAGAAAAACTACACTTTGAATTTCGAATTTTGCTCAGCCAGCCCCTCTGTGAAGAGATGAGTGGCTGACATTCTGCCTCTGTGGGACCTGTGCGAAGATGCAGGGTCAGTGAGGTGCAGTGAGTGTATTTTGACTTTTGGCATTTTCAGTTTATCAAGGGTTCGTTGGGACATAGCCTTACTGAAGATAAGGAGCATCCCTACGCAGAAGGAAATGAGACATCCAAGTAGCCAATGTCTAAGTAGCTGGCTCTGAGGAGACTGTGTTTAAAGTTTGAGGAAGGTCCCCAGCTGCGGATGCAAAACTGTTTTAGACTGAGAAATGCCAAGGCATGGGCTACTGGCAGGCCACAGAAGACGCCATACCTGCACGACGGGGTGTCCTCCAGCCGAGGCCTTCACAGCCCCCCGGCTGCCTTCTGTCTCATAGTGAGCCCTGTGGTGTGACTTGGGCTGCACCTCGATCCGAAGCTCATACGGACCAGAGTGGGATGGCAGCTGCCAGTCGAGGGCGGGTAAAGATGGGCTGCAAAGGAAGAGAGGAGCTTTAAGTGCAGGCAGACACCAAGACGCTGTGGTCCATGCTGTACCTGAGACACTGTCAGCGGATCAGCCCTCACCGCTGCTGTCAGACCGAATACCCTCAGCGTCATCCTGATGGGGAGGAACGTCTCCAGAAGGCCATGGTTACTATGTTACCATATGTAGTCACAGCTTGCCAGTGCTTCATGAATAAAAGAAATCAGCCAGTCTTTAAAATGCTAGCCAAATCGACTGCCCAGAGCAATGGAAGAGGTGCAGATAGCCTGCTTGTAGCCGGGAGAGTTACCAATGGGATGACAGGGTTCTGGATACCCTTTGCTAGGAACAGTAAAGATCTCCCTCCTCTACGGGAAACCCTGAGAGGCACCCTTGGCCAAATGGGGCTCCGGGAATAACCTGCCCTGCAATGCTATGCTACAGCAGACCCAGGAGAAAGAGAGAGCTGCTGGACCCACTCCCTCCGCCAGACTGACACGTGCTTTGTTTCCATTCCAACTCTAAGAAGCCGCACCTGAGTTTGTCACCTTGCAGGTACAAGCTGGGCCATCCCTGCAGGAATCTGACTCACAAATACACAGTAGTGAGTGCCCAGAGCCCCTGCATTTGCCTAGCACGGAGGAATGCTGATGGGAGCTTGGCTGGCTGCGGCTTCAGGACAACATGACAAAAGGGACAGACTTCCTGATTCTGGAAGTGCTGCCATGCACTCGCAGCTCACACCATGCCTGTCAGGGCCGTTTCCTGTTTATGTCACACACCCCGTTTCCAGCAGCTGTCGGGCGGAAGGAAGAGCAGTGGCGAGCAGAGGGCTGGGCTGGGAGGGAGGCCGGCATCCTGGGGAAGGCGCCCCATGGGAGCTGAGCAACCTCCTGCTTCCAGGAGGGGTGTGTTTCCAGGGCTGTGGGGCCACAGTCCTCAGAGCCAGAAAGCGTCATGGGTACCCAGGCGTGAGGGGGGGGGGCGGTAGGCACTGCAAAGCCGCCCACATCTGCAGCTCTTCATCGTGTGTCATACGTGTGCATAGACGTTGCTTATGTCCACACAGAAAGACTACTCTTCGCTGTGAACAGAAAAAGAAAGCTTCACAATGAAAAGAACTACTTTCCACCCCTAGGAAATTCTTAAAAAGAGAGTGACAGACAGACCAAAAAGACAGAGAATTGTGAAAAGGAGCAGGACAAAGGGTGACTTACACATTTAAGATCATCAACTCTGGTTGGAAATTTTCACCGTAAATCAGACATCTCTCAGACCCCACAGGACTGCATCTCAAATCAGAGATGGGGACGAGGCTGGAGGAGGAAGCTGGCTGAATACCATTTGTCCACTGCTGCCCTCCTGGGGTCTGAACTGCAGATGTCACCGTGATTCTGCTGCCCACAAGGTCTCTGACATCAGATGCATCAGGCTGCGATTGCCTGCTAAAGATGCACACTCAGGACTGACCCAAAATTCTGTACACATCTTCAATTCAGTTCTACCCCCTTTGAAAGTCACGCTCAATGCAACCCAGGGAACAGCCGGCTAGGCAGGGCCCCGAGAGCCCTCGACTTGTACAAATGAAGTCATCTGAAGTTACATGCACACTTGAAAATCTTGTATCATACACCACTGATCCAGAGACACTGTCTAAATAAATGCGTGTGGATATGCAAGCATTTACATAAAAGGGGTCTGTCTTCACAAAACATATAATTTTGTATCCTGACTTTTTTTTAAAGAAAAAATCAAATTTTTGAGCATCTGACTGCATTGATAAAAAGTGGTTGAATCGTCACACCACATTTTATTACACAAATATTACTGTGTGGCTGGACTTTGGTTACTACCCAGTCTATGGCTAACATAAATACCATTGACATGATGTCTACACAATTAAATCAGGGACTGTATCATTGCCCCACCCTGAACACAGGGTCAGCATTTTGGGGGTCCCTGAGGCATTAGCCTCACACTCCCCTGAGATATAAGGGAGCCTCCCACCCCAGCCCCAACTCGTTGTAACACCAGCCTGACATATTTTACTCATTTTCAAAACTGTCCCCCAAGAACGGTTTGACGTGCTGCTGTCTGCCCCTCCATACAACCCTTGACTTCGAAGCAGAAACCAGTGGGCGGTATGTAAAGAATAAATTTGAGTGAAAAACATACTTCTGACCCACCAGAAGTAAAACTCCTGGGAATACCTGGCCCCTAACCATCTGCTTCATTTTTGCCCTTGCGTCTTACTGAAGATCTTCTGGGGCCTCAGGACACTTCCCACGGCTTAACCTCCAGGCCAACAGAAGCTGGCCATGCTGGGCCATCCACTGTCAGTTACCATGTGCCTGGCACCTTCTCTGTTCTAAAACTGCCATTTGTGATGAACAATCTCATGATGCCACAGAGGGAAGGCCAGGCCTTGCTAACTCCACAGGACAGACAAACATCCTGAGACACAGAGCCAGCCAGGGCTGAAGAGATGGTTCAATGGTTAAGAGTACTGGCTGCTCTCCCAAAGGATCCGAGTTCGATTTCCAGCTTCCATGTCAGACTGCTCATGACCACCTCTAGCTTTTGCAGGCATTAGCACTCACACACACACACACACACACACGTAATAAAATAAATCTTCAAAAAAATCAAATTAAGCAGCCGGAGAGATGCCACGGTGGCTGAGGGCACTTGCTGCCAAGTCCGAAGACCCGAGTTTGATCCCTGGGACCCCCGTGGCGGAAGATGAAAATGTACACCTGCAAGGTGTCCTCTGTCTTCCCCGTGTGCACTATGACACACCCACAAAATAACTAAATAAACATGCAGTGATAATGAAAAGAAACACATTACAGGGTAAAACATGAGCAGATCGGGGGTGAGCAGCCTGTGGCTGGGCCACGTTGCTCGCTAGACTATGCCAGGCTCACAGAGCTGGCGCTCGTCCTCTTTTTCCCACAGACCCCACATCAAGCATCCACTGCTCCTCTCAGCCTGTTCAAAGCAAACATTCACTGGTTTTGAACAAATTTAGAATTTTTTTCTGAATGCTTGCAAGAAATTGTGTGTATGTGTGTGTGTGTGTTTGTGTGTGTGTGTGTAGCTTTTCCTTGATTCTGGGGTACTGAGGGCCTTGGGTCACAAAGCAGTATGGCCTCCGGCTGTAGGGTCTGAAGGGGCAATGGCTAATGTAGCCTCCATGCTGGGGGAGGAGGGATGGAGCGATAGGCTGCGTGGGAATGATGGGCAGCTTCCCCTGATAACGGGGCGAGTCAGATCTTCCACAGTGCTTGGTATGTGGGCGTAGCGCAGGGAGAAGCCACCAGCTCTCCTGTTTTGAATCACTGTTCCCATGAGAAAGGGCTCCGCCTCCCACTGACAGGAAGCATGAAAATGCTGTTGGCACACAGGTCACAGCACAGAGACCAACTCCATACGAGATCGCAAACCTGAGGCCCAAGTGGGCTCACATTCCCTGGCCCCTGTCTGTACGAGGTCCACAGTTCCCAGCTCCACTGTCTCTGAGCATCTGAGGCTGGTGCATAAGGACCATTAGGCTCTTTGGGGCGCTCATCTCTCCAAATGGCCACTGGGGGTTCCAGTATCATCTCCCCTCCGTGCAGACCTTCTACACACCCTCATCAACACCTCACCCAGCTCAGCTAGATTGCTCGGTGGCACACAAGTCTCTCAGATCCCAGCTCCTAACCCTGTCATACAGCACAACATCCCTTGACTGGAACCAACATGGGCCTCATCTGAGCACTCAGAGAGTACCTGTGGGTACAGGTTTTTTGAAAGAATTTTCCAAGACAAAGCTTTGCTTTGTGTTTGTTCTGAGTTCTGCCTTTTCCATTTCTCCTAACACAACATTCCAGGGAACTCAGAAGTGCCGCTCAAGAAGCACAGATGTTACTCGAACCAGAGCTCAAAACCAAGGCTGGGCAGATGACAGCTAATGACTCAGAGTGTCACGTGGTTTCCTCTCCCTTTCAAAGGCCTAAGCTACCTCTGAGGAGGGGGGCTGGGGCATGGCCTCATGGCCACCTTGTGTGGGAGGTGGTGGGAAGGGTAAGTGGGTTAAAACAGTCACTGAATGCCTGGGCTACCACAGAGGGACGTAGGCATCTGCGCCCACAGACATGCAAAGGCCACTGGGCTACCATAGAATCCAAATCCAGAGGGCCCTAGGGGCCACACCAATCTGACAGACACAAGAGCCAAGTGACACCTTCAGCAAGATCCATATGGGGGGGGCGTGTGTGTCCAGAACAACTTCTGTCAGGAAGGAAAAGGAGAGGAAAACAAAATGTGTAGATGCAATGGAGGGAGGGAACGCTGAATGGAGAAAGGATCCATCCCAAACAGACAGCTGCTAAGAAAATTCCAAATTAGGGAGCTGTGAACACTGGCCTGAGATCACAGCTTATTTTATGTGAGTTTCTAGGTGAGTCAATGGTGTCATCAGTTTTGAAGGTTGAATTCCTGTCTCGCACATATTAAAACATGTACAGATGAAGCTTTGAGAAGCCCAGAGGTGTTCAGAATGACAGGGCCAGGCATGGCGGAGTGAAAGACAGAGCCAGGAACCTCCACGCTGGGGCTCTAGACTTAAAATGTCTTGCATTGGAAAGCGAAAGGCTTGAGACTTGTGAGGGGCAGATTTGGAGAGCTGGAGCTGAAAATGATCAGCATGGCAGACTAAGTTACATGATAAGTGATAAGTGGTTCTTTTTATTATGCATATTTTTGTTTTAATTACACAGTAATGGCAGCTGGGTGGTAGTGGCACATGCCTTTAATCTCAGCACAAGGGAGGCAGAGGCAGGAGGATCTCTGAGTTTGAGGCCAGCCTGGTCTACAGAGTGAGTTCCAGGACAGCCAGGGCTACACAGAGAGACCCTGTTTTGGAAAAACAAAACAAAACAAAAAAAAAAAACAGAAAACAGATCACACAGTAACGAACCTACTTTTGTGTGTATGTGTATGTGCTCACATGTGAAGACAGCCTCAGGGGCTGGTCATCGACTTCCTTCTTACTTGAGACAGGGTCTCACTGGTGGTTCCCTGCTACATATGGCAGCCCACGACCTTCTAAAGAGCAGCCAGTCTCTACCTCATTTTACTCTAGGAGTGCTGAGGGGAAGGATGGGTTAACACTACATCCAGCTTTCTGTGCCGACCGAGAGCCCAAGTCAGGTCCTCATGCTGCGCTCCTCAGCTGTCTGTCAAGGAAAGTCATCCCAGCTACAGGAACAAGAGCAAAAGAACTTCAGAATAATTCCTGGGCATCAGAACCCAGAGGGGTCACAGTTTTGCTTAAATAGTTTGGGTAAAAAAAAAAATCCTTTCAATTCTGAATCTTCCATAGTTAAAAGCGCCACGTGTACATGTCTTAGAGGGAAAATGTGAAGGCTGTCCATGCTTCCGTTATCCTAAAATCCATGAAGCTGATCTAAGCCTAAAGTCTGCCCACGAGAAGGAAAATGGAAGCGAGTTAAAGGGAAATAAGATTTCACCTTTATAAGAGGGGCAGCAGCCAAAGGCCTTCTTTTAATTAAGAAGAGAAAAGGAGAGAGAAAGTCGGAAGGAAAGGGGTGGGGAGTGAGTGGGGAGAGAGGGAAGGAGAAAATCGTGAAGGAGGGAGACAATGGGGAGGAAAGGAGGGAGGGGAGGAGGGAGGGGGAGGGGAAAGGGCTGCTGAAGGCTATCAATGCACTTATTGGCTGGCTCTGCAAAGGTTAGGCCTCAAGGGCTCCATCTGTCCATCCATCCAAGGCCAAGCCCAGGACCACCCAGCAACACTGTTGAGAGCGCACATCTGGGCCACGGCCCCCTGACCACAGGACTCTTGGCCTGGCAAAACTTGCCTCACCCAAGAGGGGCTGGCCTTCCTAGAGGTTAGCCCAGTGCCTGGACAGAAAAGCCCCGGTGGCCACCTCAGACAAAATGGACGGCCTAAGGATGGGCTGATGGGGAGCAGGTGTGTGGATTATACCTTCCTCACTCTACCTGAACATGAGTGTCGTCGCTGACAGGGTTCCTGGCTGTCTGAACAGGTTCCTGGGCTCCTACTTTTCCTAAAACAAGCTGGGAGGGCCTCAGGGACCCCAAGCCCCAACAGCCAGACCCTTAGCAAAATGTTTCCTCTTAAATTGGAAAGGGTGAAGGTGGGAGTGAGACCTTATTAACCAGGACACCTTGAAATAGTCTAAGGGCTCTGGAACACCACTGTCCTGGCTGGAGACTGGTGACCAGCCATCCTATTATTAGTGTCCTGGGCATGCCACTAAAAAGTGGCTCCTCTCTACACCCAAGGGGGGGACAGGTACTCAGCGTGGGCCCCAACCCCAGGTGTAAGCAGGAATAGGGCAGGAAAATGGCCCAATCCCCGACTTCCCTGCTGAGAGCTGGGCTCGGAATAAAGGAGCTGCCTTCTGCCTGCCTCCACCATTTATGGTCCAGCCTCTACCAGGATGGCTGTGTGGTACAAAGCTCTCCCTGCTCTCTAGGACTTAACACAGCCTAAGAGCAATAACCCAGGATGAGTGTTCCACTCATTCTGTGCTTCACCCACCCTAGTCCCTGTGCTGGTCCAGTAGTTGGGGCACGGGACAGGAAATCCTAGGGACTCTTGCCTAGGACGTGGGCAGAGCCCAGTAGACAGGTAGCCCCTGTAACAGAAAGCAAATACATGCCTGGCTCAGGAGACCAAGTCAGAGTCACAGATCTGGATCTTGCAGGATACAGACAGTAGGCATGTGAGTATATGCATGCAGGTGTGTGTGCATCCTGGTCTACATGTAAGTGTTAAAACTGCAGATTCACAGACTCTATATGTTGGCTGCTTCCTGAGATCTCACCAATGAGAGTACAGAGTATCTCCAAAGAAACACTTCCTCCAGTTTTTTTTTTTTTTTTTGGACACCTTGCCCTTCAACCCCAGACCTCCCTGACCCCAAGACATCCCATGAGCCTCCTCCTGTGCATCGGAAGCTCAAGAATTGCCCTCTAAGGTTTGGTATCTCATCATTGTCTCCATAACTCTTGCCACCCGGTAACTGGGTGGGTGGAGGGCAGAACTCATGAGCCAGGCTAAGTCTCCAGGCACCGTGAGACCTGGGCTCCTGGGTTTCTGGCCAGACTCTGGAAGGGTCTCTGCCCTGTCCACCTGTTTCAAACTAGAAAACAGAGAACAAAGAAAGAAGGAAAGACAGATGGAGACTATTTCCCAGGAGGATTTCTGTGGGAAAGGAACTGTGCGGCCTTTCCTGCTCCCTCTGCCTGGAGCAGGCCCAACTTCTGCATACCCTGCATTTCTCTTATGCACCCTCTTTCCTCTTCCACACCGGGCCTTTCTCTAGCCGCTGAGCGGCTCCTAGCAGCTGCAGCTGATCTGCACTCACATCACTGATGTTTTAATAATGAGAATGCCTTAGACCACACCTGCCACGAGTTACTTATGAAAAATGAAAATCAAAACAAACTAACACAATAACTTGAGCAGGACGTAAGTGAACACAGGATGGAGGACAGGCAGGTCACGGGACACTTCTGCTACTTCCTACAACGTGGTTTCCAAGTGATGCTGAAATGGTGGCTGGTCAAATTCTGAAAGCTGGTTCAGTCTGTTCAATATGGCACCAACCCACAGGGAAGCGACTGTCATTTTGGTCAGTTAAAGCAAGTGCCTCTGTCACTTCAGTCACGACACTCTGAGCTGTCTGTCACAAGGCAGAATCCTTCAGTCATCATGAGACACGGAACAGTCTGGGCCCAAGGCTGGAGAACCTAGACATACCACAGAACTTCTGCCTCCTGCAGAATCAACACCTGCAGTCGGACACCCACACAAGGTGTCACAACTCTGTCCCTAACTTAGAGATCCTAGGCCATTAGTGGCACTGGCTGCCCAGGGTTCCTTGGTTCTAGAGTTCTGGTTCCAGCCAAAACAAGGTTATCATAGCAAGTTACTACCTGGGCTTTCGACACACACGGCCACATTCTTCACCTGATGGGTGAGCTAGGCATCTGCACCCTGCTCATCCTGGTGACCTGAGTGGATTTTCTGGAAGCAGCAGCCCATATAGCAGGGGCCGAGCTGGGCAGCCAGCCTATGCAGGGCTGCCAATGGCAGGGTCAAAGGTACATGGCCACTCCTATGCCAAAACCTCCTGGCAATGTTTGCATCTGAAGAACACGTGCATACGATCATTACGTCCCAACAGACACCTTCCAATGGGGCTGGGACACTTGCGCCTGCAACGATGGCCAGGTGTGGTGTCCACACACCATGCCTACACTATCACGGCAGACTAGCCCTCCCTTCTTCTCCTTATAGGTGCTTCCCCTGGCAAAGGGCTATAATAGTCCCTTGTAGATGGGACTTCAGGGGATGTGGTAAAGTGTTCTCAGAATCCTACGGCTGATGGAGCTTCCCTGGCTACTCTTCCAAGTGCAATAATGCCGATCCGAGACTAGGCTGCATGGCTCCCGACATGTCACAGTCCTGCCACTGGGAGAGACTTCAGAATAGATTATAAAAAGACAGACAGAGGGCTGTGGAGCTAGCCGTCCATCAAGTGTGTGCTTTGCACGCACAGGACCTGAGTTTAATCCCCAGAACCCACATTCTGGAGGTGGGGGGAGCCAGGTGCTGGCTATGATGGCTGTGAAGGCAGAGACAGGTGGGTCCTGGGGCTCAGTGGCCAGCTAGCCTAGCCTACTTGGCAAGCTCCAGGCCAATAAGAGACCCTCTCTCTCTAAAAGAAAGAAAAGAAAAAGAAAAAATAGTGGTGACTGGAGTCTAAGGAGTGATAGCTGAGGATGTCCTCTGGTCTCACACACATAAACACATACACACACACAAACACACACACTTACATACCCCACAATAAACACACGCACTCACTCACACCACACACACACACCAAACATACACACACACACACTGACTCACATACCCACAATAAACACACACTCACACCACACATACACACCAAACACACACACTCACACACACACACACCAAACACACCAAACACACACCACACACTCTAATACCACACACACACAGACACTCACACCATACACACACATACAGACACACACACCATACACACACTGCACACTCTCATACCACACACATATACACAGACACAGACACACACACACACACACACACACACACACACACACACACACTAAGCCTCGCTGTTTTGCAGCTAAGAGTTGTATATTAGAAGTGAGCATTTATTCCCCAACTAGGTCTCATCCCTAGGCAGAGATATTGTTCCTCAGGCAGCCCCAACTAGAACTAACAATGACTGCCCACAACTTTTCTCAGGCGAAAACATGTGAGCAGAAATTGGACTGTTTCATCTGTGGTCACTGATGCATGTGGCCATGGACACTTCCTCCCAGCCAGTGTTTTAGCAGTTTGAGAAGTCTTAAAATTCGAGACTGGTGAAGGCTTCAGTGCCAGAACACTCCTAGACCTGACTGGGGACAATCAAGACCAGGTACAGCCTACGTTCCCTCCCAGGGACCTGAAGTTACATTTTTATTATTCTGAGACCGGTAACAATTAAGATCCAGATGGTTGCACTTAAAAAGCCTGAACTCAGCTGTGTGGTGGCGCACACCTTTAATCCCAGCACTTGAGAGGCAGAGACAGGTGGATCTCTGTGAGTTTGAGACCTGCTTGGCCTACAAAGTGAGTTCCAGGACAGCTGAGAAACCCTCTCTCAAAAACCAAAAAAACAAAAAACTGAGCTCACGACGCTCTTCCGATCTCGTGAGGGCCTGAGCTCCAAGCCTCAAAGATTAGTGTCATCTTATTTTCCTCAGGAATGCGGAAGTGCATGAGTTCCCCTTTCTTCACAGAATGCTCAAAGGAAAATCAAAGGCCAACATGCCCCATACTGACGAGCTTCATGTTCACAGCCTCCTTGAAAGTCCTAGCAGAAACATCAGGCTAACTTTCCAGGCAGAAGCAAATGAGGCAAGGCCCATGCTCCAAGTATCAAACTGTGAACTGACACCAGGAGCGGGAGTCGGACATCTCAGGACATCTCAGGCACCCTATGCCACTGGAGAGGTACTGGAGGGGTGAACAGAGAATTCCATATACAGCTCCCAGGTCTCAAGTGTTCTGCCCATAACCCAAAGGCCCTAGAAGGCAGTCCCATTCTCTAGGGCCAGTGAATTCTTGGGCTCTGGCTCTCCCCAAGGAGGCCTGGGTTCACTCCTGCCCTGGAGCCCACACACCTTCCCAGGATTACATAGGGCTCATGGGAGGGCTGACTCCATGGAGCACTTAGAGTCAGGGACCTCACAGAGGTAGCATTTGGGGTACAGGCTTCGGGATCAGCTCATCTTGAGTGTCTGTCCTGGCTTTATCAGTTATCATCCGGGAACATTAATAAGGGACCTTGTTGGTTTTTTGTCAGGGATGAGGTAGCTGTGTGGAGACCTGACACAGGCCACTGCTTCTCTATCTGCAAAGGCCCCTAAGATGTGGACAGGGTGATAGAGACTTCCTCCCAGTCTCAAACCAGTCCTCCCTCCTCCTTCTCCAAGTCCTCAGAGGCATCCAGGGTCTGTGGCATAGTAGGAAGATGGGTGTGACATCCACCCCACCCCCGTGAGACTGGTGGTGTGCTCTTGGAACTGGGGCAGGGATATCAAAGGCCAATTCCAAAACCAAGAACAAAGAGCAGATAGCTCTTGAGAACACAAAATGCACGTCCACGGCCCCAAAGCCCGTGGCAGCCTCGCCCTTCTCCACCAGAGCCTCTACCTGGATGCCTTGTCTGCGTGTGTCACTTGCTAGGTGAGGCTGGCTCAGCTGGGTGGGGCTGTTCCGATGCTCTCGCCAGCACAGGGGAATGCAGCCTCCGTGAGCCCCCAGCACCAGTCACTAACTTTTCCCAGCCAGTGACTCAGTTTCACTCAGTACCCAACTGTGAACACTGCACACTGAGGAGAGCTATCGGGAGACACGGGGGAGTCAACACTCGAAGCACCTTGGAGGGTGGCCCTAGAACAAGAGCTGAGATGCCACCACCACCAAGATGCAGGAAGAACCGCTTGGAAACAATACGGCACAAAGCTAACCCCTAGGACAGGGTGGCACTCAAGAGACCCTTGAGTGGTACTAGGCACTGGATGTCAAATCCTATGGCAAGGTACTAGGAATCATATAGAAAGAGTATTGATAATCCTATAGCTTAATACTGGAATTTATATAGATAGGGTACTGGGATGTATATGGACAGGGGATGGGGATGGCTGTAAACTGCTTTATTATTGCAGCACAGTCTCCCAAGGAGATGCAAGTGCCACTAAGTCCACTGGAAAGATTCTGCTCCCTGCGGCCACCAAGTCATTCACCCTTCTGTGCTCTAAAGAAGGCCAGGGCCTTCCTAGACTCCAGCTTGCAACCGATCTACAATCATGGGTCCAACGAGCCTCTCAGAGCCTCTCAGAGCCCAGAGACTTGGATGTTCTTGGCAGATGTCACAGATATGAACAGGCCAATTTGGCTACCATAGCCCCGAGGTGGGCCATCACCCCCAAGGACCTGAGGACCCACAGGAGCCAGAACAATCGTCACAGACATTGTGCCTTCCCTGGGCTACAAGGATACTGGATTCACAGAACAGCTATCCAAAGTGAAAATCCCCTGAGAAGAGTAGGAGGGCAAGTGTGGAGAAAGATAAGACCTGGATTTATTGTGAACACTTACAGGCGTATTTAATCTTATTCCCACTTAGGATAAACTCTGAGCTACTCTGATAACCTCAAACGCAAGAGGACTTGCTGGACCTTTTGAAGCTAACACTTGTGCATATCATCAAAGCCACTACTATCATCAAGGCGTCCAACATCACAGCCAAAGCCTGAAAGAAACAAGGTCTGACACAAACTGATTTGAACATAGTATCCATTTCTTATCATCTCAACCAAGCCGGCTCCCTGAATCAAAGCCTTGCCAAGCCTGCCCCGCCCCTTGGGAATGCTGTTCTTCAGAAAGCAATGGCCCTCGTGCATCACAACCTAACTCAGCAAACCTACTGCTGATGCTGCGGACACACTTAGTTAAAATGCTTCCGCTAGCCCCAAACCAGTTCCTTCTTATCTGAATGCGTCACGTAACTTTGCCTGTCTATAGGCAAGTCCAGCGATCATGCTGGCTGAGGACGTCAGGACAGTAAGATGCTTCCCAGGAGCCTGTCCTAGAAGGGAAGAAAACGCTCCAATGCAGAGCTGACCCCAGTTGTGACACACACAGCACCGGTATGCTGTGAAGTTTGGCTCAGGATGGAATGGGTGGACGAACAGTCGTTTAAACTTTAGTCCCTTTGGGCAAATGCAAAAGTCCTTTAAAACGGCTGTGGAGGCAGCATGTCAGTGAGGTGCCTGCTGTTTATGTAAACGTGAGAACCTGAGTTGGGATCTCCAGGGCTCACATAAAAGCTGGGTGCAGTGGCACACATCTGTAACCACAGCACTGGGGGAGGGGAAGCGAGTGAATCCTTGAGGCTCATCTGCCCCCCAGCCTAGCTGGGTTGGTATGCTTCAGATTTCATGAGAGACACTGCCTCAAGACTAAATAAATAAATAAATAAATAAATAAATAAATAAATAAATAAATAAATAAATAAATGTGGAGAGCAACAGAGGACATCCAAAGCTGACCTATGACCTCCACATGTGCATGCATGAGCACACGGGGGCATGCACACGTATATACACTACCCACAATCCCCTAAGGGCCACAGTCTGAAAACTACATTTAGGAACAGCCTAAGGTGAACTGGCATCTTCAGACACAGGCACTCTGGGGCCCACCTGTTCCACGCTGCCACTCCCGGCCCACTGTTAGCTAGTGGCAACATCAAAGGTGACGGACTCCACCTGCACAGGAGGCATCTGCCCCTACTGTCGCCACCAGTGAGGCTCAAGCAAGTTACCACAGCTTCTGTGCCAGTTTCCTACAGCAACATCCACTTAAAGCCTGCGTCTAAAACCACAAAAGCCAAGCCATCATCATTAGCTTCACAAACGTAACTTCTTCAGGTATACCAAGAATTCCATGTCGTTCTTTGATCTATTCCCATGGAACTGGCTGGAGCACCCTGAACAGGAGAGGGAGTGGGCACCCCAAAAAGAACAAACAAGATCCCCAGATGGAAATGAAAGGACTCAGGAGGCACTATGCCCAGGATAGAGCAGGAGGTGGATTCACACTGGGAGACTCTCCGGACCAAATCTAGGGGACATGTGGGGACAGAGCCTTTCAGGGGCACATCTAGGTCCCTGCTGCCTTGTGCTTGTCCCCTAAGAGTGTCTGTGGGGAGGGAGTCTGGCTTCTTCATGGTGATGGTCAAGCCAGTCCACATTTCATCTCCACGAGAGCTTCCAGCTGCCTGGAGCAGCCATTAGTGAGTTTATGGAAATCCATTTAAAAGGACCAGGAAACATATTTCGAGGTGAACCAAAACAGTGGGAAAAGGTGAACTTCAAGCCCCAGGATGGGGTGGTGTGTGTTTGTGTTAGCTCACAGGAATGTCATGGCATCACAGCCACCCCAGGGGCTCTGAGACCGCAAGATAAAGACCATAGGATCACAGACCACCAGGCCCCTGTCAATGCTCCTAAGTAGAGGAAAAAAACCAGCTACCTTTCCAGGGCCTGTGCCACTAGCAGGCTGGGACAGGCAGCCAGCCAGATGTGGGCCACCAGAAATACCCAACTTGCTGTGGGCACCTCTGAGAAGAACCAAAAAAATATAAAATGGGGACAGATTTCATGTTTGGAGACACTGTGCTATTTCCCTGAAAAAGTAAGATGGGTAGTCAGTGTTGAACTGTGTCCCCAAAGTTCCAACTTGGACTCCTTATCCCCCAGCACCTCCGAGGGTGACTAATTTGGAGAAAGGAACTTTAAAGGTGACCAAGTTGGTGTCACCAGCATGAGCCCAGATCCAGGTCTGGGGTACTTAAAGGAAGGAAGACAGGAATGAGTGAGGAACACAGTGGGAGATGGTGCTACATGCAAGCCAAGAAAGAGTCACGGAAGGGGCCCGCTGACCATACACACATTCATCTCGGCTTCCAGCCCCCGAGCTGGGGAGAGCATGTATCTGGTAGGAAAGGCACCAGCCTGCGATTCCTGTCACTGGCAGCCCCAGCACGCCGCCCACGTGCTTACCTGAATCTTAACTTACTGCTATGGCTCCAGTTATATTTCAGGACATTTCCCTGCCCTTGATCTCAGGAGTTCCATTCAGTCTCTATGAGTGACAATGACCTTCACTGGCCATGGACCACAAATCAAACTTGTCACGCTGATGACTGTGAGCTGAGAGGGCTAGTGTTGAAATACTCTTGGTTTTAGTTAAATAAAAGTCATAAGGAGAGTATGGTAGGCACACCAGTTCTTTATGGATTTTAGGTTCCCATGTTTTAGATAGATTTTGTTCCTGACATGCTCTGATGATAGGCTTGAACTGCCAGCCCTTTGTGTTCCCAGGACAGACAGAGGGACACAGGAATGACTGACAGAGGCCTGTATGCAGCAAGACAGGAAGTAGCTCTGTTCCACCCCTCTGCCCTCAGCTCACACTCTGTGCCCAAGACAGGCCCGTCTCACTTTAGAACCTGTGCACCTGCCCTTTGCTACAACTTACAGAAAGGTTCAGCTGTGCCACTCCCAGCCTGCCCCTCCATCTCCTGGAGTGACTCCCAGCCTGCCCCTCCATCTCCTGGAGTAACACATGGCCATGTGGCTGCATTGTGTGGAAAGGACCCCCCCCAAAAAAAAAAAACCTCAGCTGAATTCTAGAGCTAGTGACCTCACAGTCACTAGAGAGCAGGGTACCAAATATCAGGTGGTCATGCCCGAAGTGGGCATGAGTCTGCCCTGAGGAGAAGGGGATGGGAAGGAGGCAAAAGAGAAGTGCCAGGTCTTAGACAGCCCAAGCTACAGGATAGGTCCCTGGATCAGAGGTGCCTCAGTTCACGGAAGCAGACCAGACTCTGATTTCACATGTGCTTTCAGTGGCTCGAGGAGATGTTTTCATGCCTCCTGTGAAAACCCTGGAGCAGAAAGCAGCCTGCCAGGCGTCACAAGTGGCACACCTGTCAGGAAGGCTGTTTAGTGACAGATAAAAGCACTGAGCTGGTGAAATGGGCCCGGGAAATCGCAAGCAGCCCTGCATCCTGTTAAAAAGAAAAGCCAACAACTTAAGACCGGAGTTTTGTAACATGCTCGAGCTCCCTGTTAGCAGACTGCCAGCAAGCATGTACTGGTCTCCTGGGAGGCGATGGCTGTGCTGGTGGTGGAACACTGGTGAGCTGGCTGCTCTGGGGGACTGTGGAGCTGAGGGCTCCACATCTGCCCCAGCACGGCGATAGCAATTAAGGCAGAGAGAGGAAGTGGGTACGCAGCAGGCAGAACACACAGGAGGATGGCTGCCTCACCAGGCTTATTAAAAAACACAACTGTGATGTGTGAGGCACCTCACCCTGAGTAGAACTACAACAGCCCCAGAATCCATGGGCTGCAACCTTGACCCCTGGCACCTGTGAACACGACCTCCAAAAAATCAGTGTCTGTGAAGCAATACTCCTGGGGTCCCCTAATCTGGTTGGAGGCGTCCTTAGAAAAGGAACTGTCAGGCAGAGACGGCATGTAGGAAGCTGCCACCAGAAGAAACGAAGCAGGTGGTGACAGTGCCGTGTGTACCAGCATACCATTATCTCCAGAGAGAAGCCAGAGCAGTGCACATCTCTAACCCAGCCACATCCCTACTGTTCGCCCCCCAAACACAGCTCAACCCTGGCCACAGACTGCTTACCTCATGTATGACGTAGGGGACAGAGACTTGGGCTTCGCCCACTGGTATGGGGCCTGCGGCACGGACAGATACTGCTCGCAAAAGGCACCCTTCCGAAGCTGCTGGAAGGCGAACTCCTCGGGTGGGAAGTCAGAGGTGGGTGGAGTGGTGCCCAGGTCTTCTCCAGCTGGCTCTACCTTGAGGGCCACGGAGGGTGCATGCTCCAGGGCTGTCTTCCGAGACTTGATAGGGACACCATCACCCAGGTCCAGAGTGCTGTCAGTGGTCAGGGCGTTGATGGCTGCCACGATGGCGGAGCTGGTGTACTGGGTGGTGTTACCAAGCCAGGTGTCTTCGGTCACGCTGACCCGAGGGGAGCCATGTGGGGACGGTGTGGGCGAGTGGTGGGGTGAGCAGGAGGGCTGCCGGCCATTGAGACTGTACTTGCGCTTGTTGCAAGGGGACGTGGGCCGGGAGCCACGTGCTCCAAGCCAGCTCTCCTCAGTGACACTTGCACGGGGAGATGTGGATGGGGAGTGCCTTGGAGATCCCAGAAGGTGACAGGCACCCAGGCCTCGGGGAAAGCCGTCCTCTGGGTCCGTGGTCTTGGGAGACACGCAGGGTGACTGCCATGGAGAGGTCTGGGGGGAGGCATATGGGTACGAGTAGTTGGACTCATAGGAGGAGGCCTCCGAGTTACAGCTCCTGGAGGACAGGCTGCTGGCTGGGCTCAGGCAGGAGGGGTCTCTGTAGGCTTCCAGGCTGGGCAGGTGCAGGGTGGCTGTGGACGGTGACCGCTTGCAGCTGGGAAGAACATCTTCTACCTCCACGTCGTGGAAAAACTGGCTGCCACCGTGGTGGAGGCCCAGGTAGGAGGTGATCTCAATTCGGGGACTCTCCAGAGTCGGGGCCCCGTTGGGCCGGGTGTTTCCAGAGGACAGAAAGTACCCTGAGGGCCCGCTGTCCACAGCCCCGCCATAACTCGAGGGGTGATTTGCTGAAGGAACAGCTGAGATGCCCGGGGTGGATGTCTGGAGATCATGGCACGGTGCTGGTAAGGAGGTGTGTGGTGTGGGAAGGGGCAGAGCTGAGGCGATGCTAGGGGATGCATAACTGTAGTGTTCTGGAAGAAAAGAGAAAAGATGAGGCCAGTGAGTCAGAGCTACATACTCACAAAGACAGTGAAGCCAAGACCTGGAGCCATCCCCTGAGGACTCCAGACCCCAGGAGTAGCCCCCGGAAGTGTCCGGAGGTCAGGCTGCCCCAAGGCCTCCAAGGCCTCCTGCTTGACTTCAGACCTCACTCGATTCCAGCACAACAGCCTTCCTCAGCCCGATGTCCCCCCACCAAATGCCAGACAGCTGTCCCTTACTGTCCTATGTCAACTCTGCATTCCTCAGCCACTGTAATGATTTTATATTCTAATCCAATAGCTGAGTTATCGTCTCCAATTTGTCCCCCAAGCCCCTCCCGGGCCCTGCTCCCTCTCTCCGGCATACATCACAAGCTAACATGCACTTTTATCTATCCATCCCTCTGACCAGTAGAAGCCATGCTCTAGCCTACTGGTTCATGGCTGTCTGCAGAGCCAGACACAGTGAAGCACTTCCATAATTCTAGCATTTCAGAGGCTGAGCAAGGCAGGAGGAGTTTGAGTTCCAAGCCAGGTGTTCATTTCATTTCATGGGTGGACAGATGGGTGCATGAGTGGCAGATGATGGACAGAAGGACGGACAGTGGCTGGATAGGTTATGGAGGGAGGGAGGGATATGACAGATATATAGGTCAAAGGAGGTATATGCTTTAGACACAGGGACCCAGGCATTTAAACAGGTTTTTATTGGCAAATAACTATCAAGCAGCCCGTATGCTCGGAAGCAGAGAGCACACCCAGAAAGATGGATGAAAATGTGAATGCTGAAGTTGCTCTTATGGCTCCCTGAGGCTGGCTGGTACCTAGAAATCTACCTTCCAGAACTTCTAAAACAAAACAGATGATTCTAAGGTGCAACTGGATCTCAGAATCATTATGTGCTATTTATATCTTGATAAACACTTTTTAAAAAATCATTATTACAATTAACAGGAAAGCCCTGCTTCTGGATTTCTCGTCAGAAATGGTTCTCAACATCCCAGAGTCATTCATGTGTGTCTAGAGACAAGCATCTCCAGGTCTCTGAATAATGGAAATCAGCCCAAGGAAATCCTCGCTCCACACCAGGCTCCGGTGCCCCGCTGGGAAACAGTGTGCTCAAGGACATTCTCTGTTGATCCCTGGCTCAGAAACCAAGAAGGGAAAACTCCAGGAAGGCTGGGGTCTCAGAGCACCAGCCAAACCTCAGGAAATTTTCAAGGAGGAGAGGGCCAGGCCTCAGGTAGGATAGAAAGTTTCCACTATTGCTTACTCCAGTCTTCTACCACCAAGGTAGTTCAACATCCCTCCGGCAACACAGCCACCTCTTTATGAGGCAGACAAGGGTCCCAGTCCAGAATCCACTGAGAGGACAGTGATTAATTCCTGAGTCACAGTGGCCCTCTGGAAAGGCTAGAGCTGGGACAAAGAGGAACAAGGGACAGCTAGAGGAATCAGAAGCAACCCGAAGCAGGAAGCTGTATTTGTGTGGGGTGGACCTTCCCACCAACGCCATGGTTGGAGGGTCCTTGTCATACGAAAGCACCATTGCCCGGTCTGAATGCCATACCTCGAGAAGCTGGAGCCTGACACTGAAAATGATACTTGTTCTAAATCATTCCAAAGCCACTTTCTAGAGAAGACAACGCTTCTGAGGAGACAGGACTGGTGGTTGGTGTCATCTGGGCCTTAGGGAAGGCCTTCGCTGAGTTCCTAAGCTCACGCTGTCTCCACGAGCATTGGACAAAAGTGCAGCACTGTTCCCTGTCAGTAAGCCTCCATGTCCAGCTGTGCCTCGAAGCCTTGGACAGAGGCAGGCTGGCCACCCACAGTACCCCAAGTGCAGCCGTGGGGAAGACTGATGGGGGGGGTTCAGACTGTCCATAGCACATAATGAGAAAGAACACTAGCCCCAAAGGGCCCAGTCGGTAGAGGTATGAACAAGTTCAAGTGGGAAAAATCAAGCCTAAAGACCAAAGGCTGGTGGATGAAGCAGATGTTCTGGCTCCTCTGTGAGGTCACCAGCAGAGAAGTCAGGTTACTAGGGACCCCATGTGGGAGCAGCACTAATAGATGCCTATGTCCAGAAGCTGTCTTCTCTCCTGCTACTGCCAGAGGCCGTCTAAAGATTCATCCTGGCCAAAGGAGAAGGGAGGCAAGGAGGGAGGAAGAGGAGGAGGGAGATTCTCTGTGCATCCTGTGCTTTGCTGTCCCAGACAAGTGGTAGACACAAGGAAAGACGCTGCTATAGAGATCTCCCTCAGCTGGTGCAGCACTTTCCAATCTAGAACTTTCTGGGGAAAAGCACACTCAATGTTCCACGGCTAAGGAGGTGTGGCCAGGACCTGCCCATCTTCAGATAAGAATTCAGGTCTTAACTAGTCAACCAAAGCCAGGAGTGTAAGGTGGGGAACCCCAAAATGTCACCGTGTCATTGCTAATTAGAATACTGTTAAAAGGGAGGAGGAAATGATAGATTAACAGGGTAGGAGTTTCAGTAACTGATTTCAACAATACCTTTACCAGTGTTGGGGTCTTACAGTCAGTTACAAGTTGAAAGAATGACTGCTTCTCTAGACTCGGCTTCACCTCTGAACTTGGATTTCTGGCTTGGTGCTCCCTGATGTACTACATCCTCTGAAACATGCCCCCTTCAGGAAGTTTCTCTAGTGGTCATCACTTTGCTCACATTCAGCCAGGCCCCTTCTGGTCATCTTTAGAAATCACAGACTCACTGCTACCCACAGACTGGTGAGTCCTTCATGACCCTACCTGCTCATCACTCAAAGGGCCTTGAGGATGAGGTCATCTGTGCTCTGCTCTCCAGCCTTCTGAGCCTTGCTACCACCAGGGTTCCAGAAAGGTCCAAATCCCAGCACATAGCCTGCAGCAGGTGTGTGGAGCAGTGTGGCAAGGCAAGCTTCTGCCAGAGGCACCACCTCTGAACAAAGGTGCTTGAGGTACACATCCTGAAAACGGCAGCAACCATACCCATGTGGGTGCCATGGATTGCCCAGACAGCACCCAGGTGAGATGGCTTCACGGGCCCTAGCCCTGAGCAGGCAGCTAATCTGCTTGGGAGTCAAGTCTTGCCAACATTATGCTGCCACAGTGTCTGGAGCTCTCTGCACTGTGGGAAGCCTGCCAGTAACATAACATTCAAGAGGAATAGGCTTTCAAGACTGGAGAGATGGCTTGGGGGTTAGGAATACGTGCTGCTCTTGCAGAAGACCTGGGTTCAATTCCTAGCACTCACATGGTGGTTCACAACCACCTGTAACTCTAGTTCCAGGGGATCTAATGCTCTCTTCTGACCTCCGTAGGTGCCAAACACACATGTGGTGCATATCTGTACATGTAGGCAAAATACTCACACAGAAAATAAATAAATCTTTTGTCTTAACGGAACCCAACTCTGGAAGACAAAGAAGTATGAGACTCAGGCTAATGGGAAACACTGGCATCAGAGCAGCTGTTCACACCCTGGGAAAGCTGAGCCCAGTGCCTGCCCAGGTCTCCACACAGAGGTGTGGCCTGAAGGCCCAGGCCAACCCTCCACTGCCTTGAGCTGCCAGACCCTGAAGGAGGCCTACCTGCAATTGGGCAGGACCTGGCTCCTGTGTTCTCTGTCTCCCAAATGAAAGACTCCTGTGAACTCCAGGCCAGGGCTGGCACTGCAGCTGACCACCTTCTTTTGGTGGGAAGGAAAATTTGAAGAGTTCTCTAGAAACTCCTAGCAACAAGCAAAGTAAGTCCTGGGCTCTCCTCAGTCCTCCCTTGACACCCCTGCAGTGTTGAGGCCAGGGCTCCAGCTGCCCGCGGAACTGGAAGATTCCAGAAGAAAAGGCTGGGCGGCAGGCAGAGGGCAGATGATATGGCAAATCTCTGCTCGTCTCCTTGGGGCTGACTTAGCAATAGGTTTTCTAAGGCCCCGAGAAGAAGGAAGAAGGAGGTTTTCTCATTCTGGGCCCAGATGCAGAGGAAAAGGAAGTTGTGGAACATGGCACATGGGCCCAAGGACATTACAGGAGGGGCCTTTACTTAAACCAAAATGTTTAATAAAATAGGATTCAACAGGGCAAAGAAAAATCCACAAAACACTAATTAAGAAACAGAACAGAGTTAGAATATAGCTCAGTAAGTAAGTACTTGATGGGCATTTGAGAAGCCTTGGGTTCAATGCCTAGCAACACATAAACCAGGCACACCTGTGAGGCCAGCACTCTTTTCGGAGGTGGAGGCAGGAGGATCATGAATTCGAAGCTCTCTTGGCTACACAGTGAGTTAGAAACTAGCCTGGGGCTACACGAGCGCCTTTCTCAAAAACATGTTAAAAACAAAACCAACTAACCTACACATGGGTTTCCTCGGTCAGTCTCCAGAATGAAAGCTTAAACGCCTGTGAGAGGTGTGTCCACCTCTCTGAATCCTCTGGAGTCAAAGTGCCCACTGACTCCATGGCGGGCGGGCGGGCGGGCGGGCGGCTGAGTTCAGCTTCCTCTTGCTACAAAGCCTGGGCCTGTGGGGCAGGGCTAGCCTTCCACATGTACTAACTCCCACCTATTCACAGGGGTTGCTCTAGAGCGGCTTTAAGGACACCAAGCTTCTCTGTAATTATGTAACATCAAACGCTGCTGTGCCTGGCAGCCTGGCTTTTGCTGAATGGGTCACTCAACTGAGGTGCAGGACACCCCAGTAAGAAAAGCATAATCGAAAGCAAAGACCTCTCACAGCATCCTCTCTATTATGTAATAAAATGTAATGAAGGCATGGCCATCCTCTGCAGGTGCCACAGATCGCCAGGTCCTTGCTCACTTCTCTCAATTACCCTGCTGCATGCAGAACTCCACATGGACATGATGGGGGTCCAGGCAACGCTGGGCAAATCCAGAGTTCTTGGGGCTGGCCACCTCCTACCAGCCTCAGTAAACCAACAAGCCAGTACTGACCAAAACATTCTGATTCTGCGGGAGAATTTACTTCAGCTGTACCAAAGCATTACTTCTGAATAGTGCACTCCACGGCAGCACCTGGACTATCTCCTTTTAAGACATGCTGCAGGAGAATGCCTGTTTCCTTCCCACCAGGCGACCTATGGCACCTGCTGTGAAATCACTCTGTAGGTGCTCCAGTTCAGGGCACGTGCCATTTTTGTCTGAAGCCAGTGAAGGCAATGCTGTGTGTCTGCCACACCACACGTATGTGATGCTGTCCCATAAGCGTGTCTCTCACAGCCACCCCCAGAACTCACGGCTCACAAAGCACAGAGCACGACCCATCACAGCCAACTTTCACCTTTCATTTTAAGGAACACCCCTTTAGCCTTTCCTAGGGCTGCATGCACTGCAGGACTTGACGCTAGAAATAGAACCAGCCAGGGCCTGCCAGCCAGGTCCTGTGCTCCAGATGCCTGCCCACCCTAGGCTTTCTACACGCAAGAGAGCCTGCAGGGCACGGGTGAGTTTGTGTGCAAGTTTCCACACTTAGGGATGAGACAAAAGGAAACAGAGCAGTACGGGAGCAGCCTAGTCCTTGCTGTTTACTTAGCACGTTGGATGGTGCTGCCTAGTGAGGACAGCGTGGTGACGACCGGGTCCGTCCTGTGAAGTGACAGACAGCAGCAGGTTCTGAAGTACTGTCATTGCGGCGATGTGCCGAAGGGAGATTTACAGGGCAGAGAACTGGACTTGCTGAAGCAACAGAAAATGTCACCCAATGATCCACAAATAAGCTCGCCACAGCATGCTTAAGGGGCCTGTGTCCAGCCTGGGTCCACATCTTTCCTCGAAGACCTCCAACATTCCCTCAGGTGCGTACTGAAACATTGCTTTCACTTGTTCTGTTTTCCAAGGTGCTCCTGCTTAGCCGAGGGCTTCCTTTGAAAACCTGATACAGAGCTAACATATCCTGCTCACACGGACAAGTTTGTC
>CABHPH010139292.1:0-14651 GCA_902168325.1 Peromyscus nudipes
GTGTAGAACAGGCTGCTCTCAAATTTGTGGGCTATCCTTCTGACTTTGGATTGGGAATGCTGGGACTACAGGAGTTTGGCTTGAGTTTTGAAGCAATTTTGAGAGGTTTTTGTTTTTGTTTTTTTTTTTTGACAAGGTCTTGTTATGCAGGCCTGGCTGGCCTAGAACTTGCTGTGTAGAACAGGGCCTGGAATTCACAAAGATCCACTTGTCTCTGCCTTCGGGTGCTAGCATTAAAGGTGTGTGCTGTCACGCTTAGCGTGAGACACTGTTGGCCTTTTCTGTCTTGCCCAGGGAAGCACAGTGCAGTGTTCAGATGTCCAGGGAAGGGACGGGATAGTGTACACGGACATGAGTGCATGACTTCACAGTATGGGGATGTTGGCTGCCCAGGCTGGCTCAGTCATGAGAATTCTTTTGGTTAAGGTAACTAGGTTGATCCCAAGCACTTGCTCATGCAAAATACTTGCTCTACCACTGCGCTACCCACCCAGACTCTCTTGAGAAATTCCAAAGGAATTTGGAGGCAGGATTGAACTGTTCCGAACGTTTCCCTTGTTCATTTCTGAGTTAAATTATTTCACATTGAACCAGCAGATATAACACACCGGCCCAAAGGGACACTATGTAATCATTTTGTTTTCATAGATAGGGTAGGCCAATGCTTTAGAATGTTCTTAATTAGCCAGAGATCTAGGAAGGGACCATGTTCTATGACTTCATCCACCACGAGAGGAATTAACGCTCACATGGCCCGGCCTGGTACTGCTGTGTGGTTAGCTGTCACTGTGGACCTGTGTGAACACACGTTCAGCCCAGTTACCTTGCCATCTCAGACAATGTTTGTATGTTTTATTTAGCACTGTTGTCATCTAGATGGCATATTATAAAAGATTAAAAACCTCTTCTCCAGGTAAGTCTAGGGCTAGGTAGTGAAATCTGATCTTGCGACTAGTTCATTACTCCATTGAAATGGGTTCATTATTTACTGAGTATTCTTCTGGAGGGAGGCCTTCTGTGTCTGTCTGTCTGTCTTTTGCTTTTCTTTCTTTATTTTTTTTGCCTGAAACAGGGTTTCTCTGTGTAGCCCTGGCTGTGCTAGAATTCATTCTGTAGACCAGGCTGGCCTTAGACTCACAGAGATCCACCTACCTCTACCTCCCAAGTGCTGGGATTAAAGGCACGTGCCACCACTTCCTGGCTGCTTTCCATGTATTTCTTACTTTTAGTAACGTTAAAATTTATCCAAGTTAAGATTACATAATTATGGTTAGGTGGGAATAAATGTTGAAACTGAATAGGCACATCAAGAGTTCAAGACCAGCCTGGACTTCATAGCTAGACTACCTAAAAAGCAAAACCATAAAATGGGTTTCTTTTTCATACCAGAGGAAAAATCATTAATTTGTGTTTAGTGGGAGAGGTTGCAAAGTATGGTAATGAGATGGAATGTTTATTTTTTAAAATCACTTTTATTTATTTATTTATTCATTCATTCATTTATTCATTTATTTATTTATTTCATGTATGTGCACACATGCATGTATGCCTGGCCCACATGCAAGCCAGAGGCCAACCTTAGGAAGTTAGTTATCTCTTCCTACCTTTTGGGTCCTGGGGACCAAACTCAGGTTGTTGGGGTCAGTGGCCAGCGCCTTTATCCACTGAGCTATTTTGCCAGCCCTGTGGTATTTAATTTTTATTTAATAGCTGTCAAGTGCCAGCCATGTGCAGAGGTTAGGCATTGAGGACATAGACGGAAATGGGCTGAACACTTTTGTAAATCATGGCATCTGGTGTACTTCTGCCTGCACGCAGCGGTAATCATCCCTATGATAAGTGTTTAACTGTCCAGAGTCTTAATTTTGGTGTCTATCATATAAATTAAAAGTCGGACCAGAAATGTCTGGGTTATCTTTTGATGTTTCAATAAGGGATAAAAATCCAGTTTATACAATATATTGATTGCAGACTGAGTTATATAATCCTCTCATTATTAAAAGAAAAACCATATTGGGTCTGGGATGCAGTTCAGTTGGGAAGGGACCTGCAGGCCCTGGGATTGAGCCTTAGTACCACGTAAGCTGAGTGTGGTGGTACATACCTGTAGCACGTGGGAGGTGGAGGCAGATATTCGAGATCATTCTTGGCTTTGGATGTCATTTGCTTCGGTATTCTTTCTGAGTCTTGCAAGTGTTTGATAGATACCTTTCATAGGTTTTCATATTGTCAATACAGTGAAGTTCCAGAATTTTTATAGCCTCCAGGAACAATGGTATAATAAAAAAAACCCAGTGGTCACTCCAGTATACAAAACCAAGGTTTAAAGCCATGGAGATGGCTTAGGTACGGCTCGTCACCAAGCTGATGACCTGATTCCGGTCCCTGGGAGAGGAGAGAACCCACTCCCTCAAGTCGTCCTCTGACCTCCACGGGTGCACTGTGTCACGTGTACGTGCACACACACAAATAAATAAGTGTAATTAAAAAACAAACTTACCCAGACAAAAACGAAGGTCTGTGAAGCCCCCAGGAACAGAGTTGTTCGTGGGTATGGTGCCAGGTAGGATGAAAACATGGGTGACTGGTGACCTGAGATGGTGACGAGCGTCGTGTTCTTGGGAGAAAATCTGCTCTACCTCAGGGCTGGGAGAACGAACTCCCGATGTCTGAGAAAGAGAGACAGGACTGGGGGAAGGCTTCTGGGGAGAATTCTGTTGCGTTGTAACAGCGTGCTCGGTGGGAGTATTGGTGGGCATGAAGAGTAAAGAGTAACAGGAGATAGATGTTCTCAAGCAATAATTTAACTTTCCTGACTGGTTCATATTGCTCGGTTACTCTGTATAAAGCAGGTAATCTCGTGGGTCTGCTTTTTGCAGGTTGGATCATTATTCTATCCAGGGACAACAATTAAGTTATGGTTCCTTACAGACTATTAGTGTTGTGCTGTAACAGCAGAAAGGCTTCCAGAAAGTTCCATAATATCTTTTTTTTTTTTTTAATGTTTCCTTGGAATGCTGTTTGCTTTGGCATCACCAAGTTTTATGATCTTAAAAATATTCTGAATAAGTGAAAAATAAAAATAAGAACGCTGGCAATGTTTGCATAATAGTGTTTTTAAGAAAAATATCCCCCCCACCCCCTTAGATAGCATGCGTAGCTTTGGCTTCTGGGAACTTTGGTTCTGCTTTCTCAAGGAGTGTGGAGATAAGCTTGCATTATTCTGGGTCAGTTACACTTTGAAAACTAGGGCGAGATAAATCCAGGGTCATTTAGAATCTTGTGAAAGTGGGTTAACAAAGATCTCATTCATTGCTTATAGAAATAAAAATCCTTTTTAATTAGCCCCACGGGAGATGCAACGTTTTCTGAGTGTGCTCATGTGTGCTTGTGTGTGTGTGTGTGTGTGTGTGTGTGTGTGTGTGTGTGTCCAGGCTGTAAATATATTCAGAGCTTGAAGCAGGGAGTAAGGGAAAAAAAAAAAAAACTCAAGCTGTCATCATGGAAATGGGAAATTAAGAGCAAATATAGTATATTAATTTGTATGTGTTTAATGGGTCGAGTGTGTGATTTAATGGTCAGAAATGCAGAGAGTTTTCAAGAGCATATCTTTTCAACGCTTTTCCTCATCTGCTGTTACTGTTGGTGATTGCAATTTCTCTGAATGATTCTGTTTTTCTAAATCATTCAGGAGAATTTTAGTAAAAGTAAACCATGTGAGCTTACCTTGTGCACGAGAGCTGAGGTTTACAGCGTGTGTGCACATGCTTGTGAATGGTGTGTGTATCTGTTAGTGTGTGTGTGCATGTAGGCAGCAGACTGATGTTGGGTCTCTTTCTTTGATCATTCTCCACCCTTTTTTTCTTTAGTTAGAAGTATTTTAGTTATTATGAATAATTTTTTACATTTATTTATTGTGTGTATGTACTCACATCACATTACGCATATGGAGATCAGAAGTTGAGGGAGTTGGGTCCTGGGTATCAAATACTTCAGGCTTAGTGCTATCAAATACTTCAGGCAAGTATCCTTATCCATTGAGCCGTCTCCCCACCCCTCACCTGGTGCTTTTATGGTCATTTGAATGTGGTAGAAAATAGAATTTGTGAATCATCAGACAAACGGAATAGTTGGAAGTTCTCTACGGAGGATGTAGATGAACAGTCTCTTCTGGATTTGAACCTGAAGGAGACCGTGGAAGGAATTCTACTGGACACCTCGATGGTCAGCCTTTACAATGCAGGGGATTGTTGGCCGAATCATGGTGTAGCTGTATTACTAGGTGTAGGGTGCCTGGCTCAAATGCAGAGCGCAAACATCCCTTTTTACGTTTGAGAAGTGTTTAATGTCTTTCTAGAACATTGGATGCTAGCCTTTTCTTCAGCTGAGTGGGATTTTTTTTTTAAGTTTATTTATTTTTATTTTATGTGTTTCAGTCATTTGGCTTCATGTATGTCTTTACACCATGTGTGTGCCTCGTGTCTGCAGAGGCCAGAAGAGGGTGATGGATCCCCTGGAACCAGAGTTCCAGCTGGTTGTGTGCTACCATGTGGGTGCTGGGAATCAAACTGGGGTCCACTGAAAGACGAGCCCGTGCTCTTAACCACTGAGTTCTCTCTCCAGCCCCTTGAGTAGCAATTAGTTTTTCTGTTTGTATGTTTTATTGGTAGAGCTTCTAGGGTGTGTGGGGCGGGGTTGGTGTCTTCAAACCAAGCCACTCCCCAAGTATGGATGAATTCAAATTCAACACTGAGACAAACAACTCTGATAAGCTTTGAACAGCTCATGGAGCCCGCAGTGCTCGTATGTAAGCTAGACTAGATAACTGGCAGGAACAGTGTGAGCACATGGTAATTGCTAAGCCAATTAATTAGCTGGATTTAGCCACAGTGCTTGATGTCTTAGATAGAGTTTCTATTGCTGTGATGAACCACCATGACCAAAAGCAACCTGGGGAGGAGAGGGTTTATTTGTCTTACACTTCTACATTGCAGTCCATCACTGAAGAAAGGCAGGACAGGAACTCAAACTGGGCAGGAACCTGGAGGCAGGAGCTGGTGCACAGGCCATGGAAGAGTGCTGCTTACTGGCTTGCTCTCAAGGCTTGCTCAGCGTGCTTTCTTATAGAACCCAGGACCACCTGCCCAGGGGTGGCACCACCCACAATGGGCTGGGCCCTTCCCACCAATCACTAATTAAGAAAATGCCCCACAGCCAGATCTTATGGAGTCATTTTCTCAATTCAGGTTCCCTCCTTTCAAATGACTCTAGCTTGTGTCAAGTTGCCATAAAACTAGCCAGCACAGTGACGTCTTTGTCTCAGAGTAGGCTTCTTCAAGAGGGACAGTTTGGGACTGATGAGGTAACACAGGGATGGCTCACTGGGTTAAGGGGATCGTTGCCAAACCTGAAGAACTGAGTTTGGTCCCCAGGATCCACGTGGTGGGAGGAGAGAACCGATTCTTTAAGTTTTGCTCTAACCTCCACATGCACACACGCATGCACGCACGCACCCACGCACACACGCAGGGACACACACACACACACACACATGCACGCACACACACACACAATTTAATAAAAATAACGAAACAAAATCAAAACAACAAAATAATAAAAACCAAACCAAACCATAAAAGACATCATTGCGGAGTGGATAAAAGCTGTCCAGTTTGAGGTAGAAAGTTCGGGGGAGCTCTGAGGTGGAGGCACATAGACAAGGTGAATTTATACAAAAAAGGAAACCTCACATGATGGGTAAGGGTTGGTCTGAGCTGATCCTGAAAAGCCAGGCAAGGCAGAGATGGTTCAGGAAGAGATTTGACAGTTCTGAGGTAAGGTGTGTGGATGGAAACCACGCTGGGCCTTTTTTCCTTTTCTCTTTTTAATTTTTGAGGCTCTCACTCTATTGCCCAGACTAGCCTCAACCTCCCGAGTGCTGGGATTATATATGCGCTCACTACCGTGGCTGGGTTGGAAGCCTTTAGTTAGGGGAGTAACATGATCTGATTTGTATTTTGCAAAAGGTCACTTCAGTGCTGCAGGGGGAGGGACCTGGGGGGATGAGGGGAGGAAGAGAGCCAGTTAGGATGCTTTTGGGGGCACTTTAGGGGAGGTGTCATGGCGGTCTAGATCAGGGGCTGTGTGGGGTAAATGAAAAAGAAATTATGGTGGACTTGGTTTTCTGCTTCTATCTTGTGGGACCAGGGATCAAATACAAGTTGTCAGCCTTGGCTACAAGTGCCTCTACTCACTAAGCCACCTTACTGGTCCCCACTTTATTTTTTTCTAAGTAAAGGTTAATTTACTCTGAAGGTTTGATTTATTTACTTGCTTATTCATAATTCAGCATTTTAAAATTAATTAATAATTAATTTGTAGACAAAGTCTTCTATGTATCCTGACTTGCCTGGTATTCACTGTAGCCCAGGGCGGCTTCACACTCAGGACAAACTTGTTCTTCAGTGGAGTGCTAAGGGTACAGACATGAGCCACTATGCCTAGCTCAACAAATATTTTTGTGCATGCGTTGGGTGTCAGGCGCTCTGCTGAATGTGGGGGGTCATCCAGGGCACATGCTTTTCTGAAGTATCTTTGATTACAGGGATCCCCACAAGTGTGTAGACAGAATCAGTGTAAAGTGATATGTACTGAGAGAGGTGGAGATTTACTGTGGAAGAGTAAAGTTGGGGGGTACCTCGCCCTGTCTGAGAGTTAGGGAAGGGTCCCCAGAGGAAAGGATACCTAAGCTGGAAATACGCATTAGGCCGTGAGCAGGGTGAGGATGAAAGGGGTGGATCGGGCAAGGGAAACCACACAGGACAGCGCAGAGGGAAGGCGGAACATGGCGTCATGGAAATGGGTGGCCAGTGGGCTGAGGATCAGAATGCGAAGGAGTTGTGGAGGAATGATGCTCTCGCTGGCTTGGAACACATAGAGGTGTGGGACTTTTTCTAAGTCTAAAGGGAGCAATTGATACATGCATTTACAGAACTAGTTTTGTAACCACCCGGCCCCCAGGCTACATTGTGGGGTGTCTTCATGGGAACCAATGTGGAGGCAGAGAGAAAAACCGCCTGAAGAATGCTGTGATGATTCAGCTGAGAAATAGTGGCGGCCTGATCCAGAGGTGACAGTTCAAATGGAGCGGAAGGGGTATTCAGGAGATTCCTAACAGGCGCCAGGGCTTTTTCGTTGACCGAGGAGGAAGGCGTGAGGGAGAAGGAAATGGTCAAAGACTTTCAGGTTTATTCTTGGGCCCTTGAGTGGATGGTGGGATGGTTCACTGGTGACCGTGCAGGGGAGTAAGGGAGTTGGTTAGAGATGACTCAGTCCTGGAAAGGCTGAGTTGGAGGTGTCTGTGGAATAGTGAGCTAGAGCTACCCAGACAGCAATCAGCTAGACAAGCAGGAGGCTCAGAGAGACAGCCACTTAACCGAGGGTATGGACTTGAGGGCCATTAGTCTAGAAAGGCAGCGTCTACCATTGGAGTAGACGGGACTATTGAGAAAAAAAAGAAGGGTCCAGGTGGACTATGACAGAGATAGGAAGAGGTAAGATAGGCCTAGAGTGAGGCAGAGAAGGGTGAGGGATGGCCAACACCTAGGTGAATGTGGATCTGAGGGTCACAATGGAGAAGAGCCGTCCAAGAAGGGAGAGGATGGGAAATCAGGGCTGGATGCTTTCAGATTTCTAGGGAGTTCTAAGCAGGATCCATTGTATTCAGCAGCGGGGACACTAGAGATGGCCTATTGATCATTAAATGGAAGGCTTGTGGCTCACCAACTCAGAGCAGACAAGTGAGGATAGTAAGGAAGCTAAGGCAAGATGATACATTAAAGAGGTTGGGCTTGGGGCTGGGGATGTAGCTCAGTCGGTAGAATGCTTGTCTACAGTAGAGTGCATGAAGCCCCAGGTTCCCTTACCAGCACTGAGAAACTGGGTGTGGCATACACCTAGAATCCTAGCATTTAGAAGGTAAAATCAGGGGGATCAGAAATTCCTCAGTTACATAGCAAGTTCAAGGCTAGCCTGGGATACATGAGACCCTGTCTCGAAAAAAGTAGAAAAACATAACTTTGGGCTTGTAAGGGAGAGAGGGAGATGGTTGTAGGAATGGCCATGGGTTTGACATTTCAGCCGATTCTGAACTATAAAGACATGAACATGAATATATATATGTATATATAAATCATATATATATATATATATATATCTCAGACACATCTGGATTTAAAGTTCTCTGCTAAGAGATGTAAAATCTGGGCTAGGCCGTCGGAGGCACAGAGAGACTTTTAATAAATGCTTTAGTGGATGAGTGAATAAAAGATCTTCATCTTCTGAGGGCCTCAGGTCTCATTTCTATGTCTTCCCCAAACGTACAGGCTTTTGGAGAATGCTGTCATGATTCTCTGCTTGAGTTCTTCCCTGGACATGATGGGTTCTATGGCAAGCCTTCGTAGGCCCTCCAGGTGTGCGTTAGGATCTCCACGCAGGATGACAGATTCATATGGATATACATTATATCAATAACCCGGTGGATTATTGCTACACTGTTTTTTTTTTTTCAGTTCTTCCTATCCTTTTCTGTTGTCTCAATAATGAATCATATGTGTAAAATCGTCCAAATAGGTTTAGAGAGATATTTCCCAGATGAACTCCTGTATCAGAATTTCTGAGAGCCAGAACCTGAGAAATGTTCCAGCTCTGGAGTAAGAATCCCTGTCTGTAACCACAGGCAGCTCGGGGCAGCCTGGGTCCTTGGACCTCTGAGATTGTCTACTTAGTCATACTCTGACTGGGCCCCAGGGAAAGTTCAGGCTCACACGCCTTGGCTTTCTCAAGAGCTGGTTCCAGTTTTATTTGATAAGCTATAGATAAGAGTCAGTAGTGAAGAGTTGCGTACGTGTATCAAAAAGTAGAGTAATTTTCTGGCTTATGCATTCCATTGATATTTATTGAGCAGCTCGGGTTTGCCAGACTCTGGGCATTGTATCTGTGCTGTGGGCTCTAGTGCTTACTCAGATAGCCAGGGGCTATATTCCAGTGAGGGCGGAAAAGGGCTTAGTGTAAAATCTCAGGTGTGTACACAAGGGTGTGGCTCACTTCTGTGTCAGCAGGAACCTGCTAGTGTCACATACAAAGGCCCAAAGTATCAATCACAGGCTGTCTAATTTCCTGTCAAACTCAGTCCTCAAACCTCTGTGTCTGCTCTGGAAAAAATAGCAGCATGGCCCCTCTGCCTTTTCCCCAGCCACTTAACTGCTCCTTTAACACACTATTTGAATTCCCACAGCATGAAAAGCACTGTGTGATCCAGGGGAAACGGGAAACGAAATCACGGGGCTGGAGAGATGGCTGCTCTTCCAGAGGACCTGGGTTTGATTCCCAGAAGCTACATGTCGTCTCACAGTTTTCTGTAACTCCAGTTCTAGGAGCTCTGATGCCCACTTCTGGCTTCTGGGGGGCATTAGGCACACACGTGATGCACAGAGATACAGGCTGGCAAAATATCAGTCTATGAAAACAAACAAATCAAATAGGAAGGAAAATCAGAAGGGGCTAATGAGGGGGCGCAAGTACCTAAACAGATAACCCCAGGTCTTAAAACCTTATTAAGATCTAATCTGACATAAAATTCATGGGCGCTGAAGGAGCACTTACCTAGCATGTCCAAGACCCTTGGTTAGCTACCTTGCATTGCAAATAAGTTAAAAATAGCTGAGTGTGGTGGTAAACGCCTTTAATCTCAGCACTGGAGAGACAGAGGCAGGCAGGTCCTTGAGTGAGTTCAAGGCCAGCCTGGTTTATATAGGGAGTTCCAGGCCAGTCAGAACTATACAGTGAGACCCTGGTCTCACTGCCCCCAAACAAAAGCAAAAATAATAATAATAATAATAATAATAATTAAAATAAAGATAAAAATAAAAATTTACGTATCACCTAAGTCACCTGTTTGAAATGTTGATAACCGTAGAATTGTACAAACCACCACCACATCTGATTTTAGACCTTGTTCAGTCACCTGGAAAAAGAACCATTCATTTTAGCTACCTCACCTCCATTTCCATCATCGTACCCCTCATAGACTTCCCTATTTGGGCATGTCATATAAATGGGGTTGGGGATTTAGCTCAGTGGTAGAGCACTTGCTTAGCAAGCGCAAGGCTCTGGGTTCGGTCCTCAGCTCTGGGAAAAAAAAAGAAAAAGAAAGAAAACAAAAAAGAAAAAAAAAAGAAATGAATTGTATAATTTGTGATATTTTCATGAATGGCTTCTTTCGCTTAGGTTGTCCATATAATCACTAACACTTGCTGACATAGACTAGGCATTGTTTATACCAGTAACTCATAAATTGCCCTGCAAAGGGCCATATGTAAATATTTTAAATCTTTAAATACTATGAAGTGTCTGATAACTATCTATGGTGCTGTTTTAGCATGAATGCAGCTATAGGCAACTTGAAAAAAAATGAGTGTGTCTGAGATCAAATAAAACTTTATTTATAAAGCCAGGCAGCAGGTCACATAAGGCCAGTGCATTGTAATTTCCTGATTCTAATCTAGGTCAGTAGAGTAAATCCTAATGCCTGAAGTAGGCATCATAGCCCCATTTCATGATGAGAAGACGTCTGGAGACCTGCCTGCCTGTGTCTCCCCACATGCTCAACAGTGGGGTCATAGCAGACACAAGATCAAATGAAAATAGATCAAATCTAAAACTGGTGGTTTAGTCTCAACAATGATTATAGCTTGAGATGAGCACTAACTTGTGAGCAAGTGTGAAACGTCCCCAACTCTGTGACAAGAAGTAAAAAACCTTGGTTTCCTTTGCTTTTCTTCAAGGTAGAGCCATGGGGCCAAGATCTGAGTGTGGCTGGACTCGGTGATGGGGTCAGGGGCAAGGGTACCTTAAGGCTTGTGAGGGGTCCTGAAGGAAGGAAGTGTAGCTGGAAGGTTTCTCTAGTACTACCCAGCCGCGCTGTCCCTCAGCCACTTATAAAATAATCATTCAGAGGTGTAATATCAACTACCAATTGCATGGCCTATAGCAGGCCTCCCGCTAGCCAGCTCTTACATCTAAAATTAACCCATCTCTACTAATCTATGTTCTGCCACGTGTTCTGTGTCTTACCCGTCTGCTGGCATGTTCCTTTGGTGGCACCTGGAGTCTCTCCCCTTCTTTTCTCCTCCCACTATCTCTCCTGGATTTTCCCACCTGGCTCCATCCTGCCCTGCCATAGGCCAATGTGGCTTTATTTATCAACCAATCAGAGCAACACATTCATAGCATACAGAAAGACATCCCACAGCCTTTAATCTCAGCACTTGGAGGCAGAAGCAGGTGGATCTCTGTAAGTTCAAGGCCAGTGTGGTCTACATAGTGAGTTCCAGGACAGCCACAGCTTCATAAGAGACCCTGTGTGAAAAAGGATGAGATTTTGACGTCCCACAGCAAGGAAGCGGAAGTGTCTGATCTGAGGCTGGAGTGGTACTGTGGGGTAGGAGGTCATAGATATCCTAAACCCTATTAAATATTTTGATACTGATCTTAAGAGAAAACTCCACCTTCCAAGGGTGAAAAGAGGCAGAGGCAATCAGGTCTCTAGATGTCTTCCATCAGTAAGATGGGGCAATGATGCCTACTTCAGGTATTAGGAGGATTTACTCTACTGATCTGGTTTAAAGTCAGGAAACTACAATGCACTGGTCTTATGTGACCTGCTGCCTGGCTTTATAAATAAAGTTTTATTTGAAAGCAGACACATAAAGACACATCTTTTTCCAAGTTGCCTGTAGCTGTTTTCATGTTAAAACAACACCACAGATATCAGAGGCTTTGTAGTACATCGATCTCCTGGCTAAAGTGAAGAATAGCACGGAGGGATGCTGAGCAGACCTGGCTGGCCATAGAGGCATCCTGCCAGAGCTTATGGGAAACGGAGCAGGGGAGCTGGAAAGGTTGAGGGTGAGTGTAGAGAAAGCGATAGGTACCAGATCTGGAAGGAGGCAGATGCGGCTGGACAGGAGGACCCTGGTGGAAGATGAGGGCGTCACATCCTGAGGTCCTGTGGAGACAGTCTGATGTAGTCCTGCATGCTGGACTCCCCAGGCAGGGGTTGCTTTCCCACAGGGATGAATTAGACTCTGGGGGCGGGGATGGGGGTGGAGCTCTTGTGAAGCAGAAGTTTGAGGGTGAGACGTGGTTGCACAGGTGCTTAGGAGTTACGTGAGTCAGCATTTACTTCCTGGACTGTCTTACTGGGTTAGTAAGGCAGACCTCAGTCCTAGAAGTATTTCCCTTTCTTGTTGCTTGCACATATAGCTGGTTGCGAGAAAATGTGTTAATGCTTCCCATCTCCCTCCTCTACTTTGTAGTTAAGCAACAGGCCTTTTCCTGTTTATGCTCCCAGTGCTTTAGAGTTTTCTTGTTTGGATTATATGTGGTACCATTTAATTTCTTTAACTGGCTTCTTTATTTCTGTTTGTTACCATCTCCATGAGAAACAGCAGGCGCAGCAGACTTTTAATGCCCTCTCTGCTGGATAACGGGTTACGAATCTTCTGGATGTCTGTTGGAGCACATGGCTGCAATGTATTGTTCAAACTTGATTATCCTTACCATGAGCATCGCAGCTAAGGCTGAGCTGGGCATATTGTTTTTAAAACATGGCAACTGGGCCTCATTAACCCGCGCCCGGGACTTCCTAAGAAACACGTGCTTGCTTTCTGCCATGGTTCTTGGCTCAGAGCTCCTGACTAAGGCCATTGCAATTTTCTAAGGCTATCAGGGACATTTGTGTTCTGATATTTTGATTTGGTCCTGTTTCTGATAGAGAGCTCTCAAAAGTCCTTGGAATTTCCTGCATAACAGGAACTATTTTTTTGAGATAGTGTTTCTCTGTGTAACCCTGGCTGTCCTGGAACTTGGAACTTGCTCTGTAAGACCAGACTGGCCTCAAACTCACAGAGATCCACCTGTTTGTGCCTCCCAAGTGCTGGGATTAAAGGTGTGCACCACCTCCGCCCAGAAGGGGAAACACAAACACAGGAAAGCTTATTTAATGTTACAGGTTTTACACAGAGCAGGAGAGAAATCGAAAGCTTAAGGTACGTAACTACAGTAAATGGGGTTCAGGAGGCAATTTGAGTAGCTAGAAACAGTGTTAAGTTGTATCCTTTAATATACTCATACAAATATACATAGAATCATATATTTTATAACTTGTTTTTAAATTTACATTTATATATATTTTAATTTTTATTTATGTGTGTTGGTGTTTTGCCTGCATGTCTGTGTGAGGGTGTCAGGTGCTCTGGAACTGGAGTTACAGACAGTTGTGAGCTGCCATGTGAGCGCTGGGAATTGAACCCTGGGTCCTCTGGAAGAATAGCCAGTGCTCTTAACCGCTGAGCCATCTCTCCAGCCCCTATATTTATGTTTTCAAATTTTTATTTTTTCAAAGCAGAATCTCCTGTCTTCCAGGGTGGCATTAAACTCCGTTTGTAGCTGAGGATGTCTTTGAACTTCTGATCATCCTGCTCTTCCTCCCTAGGGCTGGGATTTTAAGTGTGCAAGTACTACATCTAGTTTCTGTAGTGCCGGAGCTTTGAGCACACCAGACAAGCTCTCAACCAACCAAACTGTATCCTGAGGCCTCCTTATTCCTTCACACTGAAGCAAACACCTGCAGCAGCGCCCACATGTTAATGCTGCTCTTTTTATTGGGTGTATGCATTTTCCATCCTTTCTGTATTTGGAAGGTTAAGTAGTGTGTCTTTCCTTCTTAATTGGCTTCAGCTGTCACCCTGGCCCAGCTGAGAGTTATCTGAGGGTGTCTCAATTGTGGGATTGCCTAGATCAGATTGGCCTATGAGCATGTTTCTGGGGGTGGTGGTGTCATTTTCCTGATTGTAGATTGATGTAGGGGGACCCAGCCCACTGTGGGCGGTACCGTGCCTAGGCAGGAAATCCTGGCTTGTGTAAGAACGCTAGCCGAGCAGATGCTACAGAGCAAGTCAGGAAGCAACCGCCTTCGGTTCTGCCTTTGCTCTTGCCTTAAGTTCCTGCCTTGATCTCCAGTGATGACCCGGAGATGTAAGATGAAGTTAACCCTTTCTTCTCCATGTTGCTGTTTGGTATTGATCACAGAAACAGAGGAAGAAAATGGGGTGGTGCCTACCTCTTTGCCCTTTCAATGAGCGGTGTCAGAAAGCGGGTCTACCTCACCTGCATTCATTTAATCTGCGAGCCATTACATTTGTTGATTCTGTAGATAGTGACTCAGTGCCTCACACCTACTCAGTGCTGTTGTAGGACCCGGGGACCCGGTGCACAGCTCAAACAAGCTCCTCCCTGTGCAGTTCGTGTTCTTTCTATGTCAGTCTAGAGGACTCTGCAGAAAGGTCGGTGTTACATCACTGAGCAAAAAATGGAGGAATTTTGGCCAGGTGGTGGTGGCGCATGCCTTTAATCTCAGCACTTGGAGGCAGAGACTCTGTGGGTTCCAGGCCAGTCTGGTCTACAGAGTGAGTTCCAGGACAGCCACAGCTTCATGTTAGAGAGACCTTGTCTCAAAAAGGGTGAGATTTTAAAGATTAAGGTTCATTTTTCATTTTCACTATTTTCTACTTTTGATTGAGAAACATTTG
>CABHPH010139294.1:376-13271 GCA_902168325.1 Peromyscus nudipes
AATTGAGGCCTGCTCCACTCAAGGGAATGTGTGTTTGGTACTGTAAAGCTAGTCAAAGCCCATGGCTAGGAAGGGCGTAGGCCCGAGCGAGAACCCTCTACTGCTGTCCTACTAAATGGACATGTCATCAAAGTGCTTTCTAAATATTTAGGTTTATTCCCATAGATTAGTGCTGCTTTCAATCTTGGCCAAAGAAACGTCTCCTACAGTGGTCAGCAGTTACCCCTGCCCTCCAATAGCCCTAGCAAAGCCCAGCAAATGTTCCCTCCTCTTCCCCAATTCAGCACAAGAAAGACAGGCACTCAACTATCAAACCGCTCTGGCCACTTTAAATGACTTTTTTCCCCCCACGTTAACTACACTGAATACAGTATTTAACTTCTCTTTTTAAACTTCTGCTTTGGACTTGTTCTGTTCTTTTTGGTGTATGCTTTTAAAATTAACACTTCATTCTCAGAGATCCCCACGCTCTGAGAAGCCTCCTCCGGGTGGCAGCCCTCCCCTCCACCCTCTCACTGGGTTCTCTGCAAACACCAGCTTCCTAGAAAACCATCTCATGCAGCCCTGGTGATGTGGACATCCAGCCATTTCCTCCTGAGCTCTAATTTCATTTTCAAGTTCTCGGGCCCTGGTTATTCGGTGCTCTGACTCATCCCAGAAAGAAAACGAAAATTATCTGAGCAACCCCCATCCTTGATCGCAAAAGTTCTGGAAACTATTTGCTCAAGAGTGGTCAATGCCTGCAGGCAAATTATTCCTCAATTTTTTAAAGAAATAATTGAGCTAGACTCTCCTCTACTTTCTTTTTCTTTTTTTTTTTATGTTTTGTTTTGTTTTTTTCTCTCCCTGGTCCTCTTAATATCGCAAACAAGGAACTTTAATAAACCAAAGAGACGGCCGTATCTAGTATTTATTGTGTTCCTGATACAAACGAAGCACTGTGCCAGCATTCAGCCTGTAAAAGTTTTAATGATGAGTCCTGAGCCCTGCTTCAGGGAAGATGGTCACTTCTGGTTGTACTTTTTTCCCCCTGTTGTGTACTCAGATTTCTCAGCCCCAGTTCTGAATATTCACACCCCAATTCTCTAATCTTTCTTGTTAACACCTTGTAGCTTGGCCCTGGATTATTTCACTCGGTGATTAGTGCCCCTACAATAAGTGTTAATCTCTTTTAAAATACTTCAAAGCTCGGCCCTTTCCTAAGCGTTGCTGTGCCAATCAGGGTATTCCAGAAAGGATATCCCTATTGTGAGCCCTATCTACAAGGCATTTCCCTTGTACACCACCGGCTCGGGAAAGGCCTGCCTCAAATCTTGTGACACAGTTAAAATATAGTATTGCGAGCCCAGGTTGCACCCAACTGTGTGCAGCGGCTCGTCACTGCTCAATAAAGGCAGAGCCTGGTGTAATAATACTAGTGAATAGACCTCTAGAGGGCGCCCACGGCAGTTCTGTCCGGGGAGAGCAGATTCCAGGTTTGAGAAAGCCGATTTAGCATTGTGCAGAGTTTCCTACACTCTTGTGCTCAGTCACTCCAGTGAGAGCTAGAGCCTTCTCTAAAGCAGCCGGAGCAGCTGCCCATGCTCTGCCGACCAGTGTGAAAGCACCACCAGCTCTCTGTAACCAGTTTTCTCCTAGACAGTGAGTCTATATGAACTGGTGAGTGAACCTTCCTATTTCTAAGTGAGGTGTGGGTTTGTCTTAAATGCCATCTAGAGCACTGGGTGACCCAACCTGTGGGTCCTGACCTCTCTGGGGTCGAACTGCCTTTTCACAGGGGTCACTGAAGGTCATCCTGCATATAAGATATTTACACTAGGATCCATAACAAAATTAGCAAAATTACAGTTATGAAGTAGTAACAAAAATAATTTTATGGTTGGGGTCACCACAACATGAGGAATTATATTAAAGGGTCGCAGCATTAGGAAGGTTGGGAACCAGTGGTCTAGAATGACGTTTCCAAAGTGGCAAGCCCTTAGCAGGCACCCCACATGAGGAAGGACACAAGACGCTAATTTTTCCTTTTGTATTTAAGAGAGCGACTTTCATCTTCACGGCAGGTGGTCAGCTTCCCTTGGACCACAGCAGTCTTAACACTTTTAAAAGTTTCCAATAAAGACTGTCTTCCCCGTCTGCCTCTTCTCTACACGCAGTCAACATAAAAAGTACGCAAATGTTACCGTTTGTGACATGGCCGCAACTAATTTTATTATTTCTCTTCACAGCACACAGCTTTAAGGTGAGATGCGCTTCTTTATCATTCTTCCCATTCACCCTCTCTTTAGCATGCACACAGCAAACATTTCCAACCCATTTTACAGGTCAGGAAGTGGAGGTCCAAAGAGACCAAAACTACACAGCCACGTACTGAGTGAAGTTAAGAATTGAAGGTCACTAAGCCCCGCATGGCGGAGCAACAGCAATTGGATTGTGTTGGTGTACCTGCAAGAGGAGGAAGGGTCAGAAAGCTATCCCGACAGAGGATAAGCTATCTGAAGCTAGACAGCACAAAAAGATGCCAAGTCAGAAGCAATTGAGTCCTTGACTTCGGGCTTTTAGCGTTTAAACACTGTGGAAAATCAGTTTTGTTAATTGAGATTCCTGCTTGTACTATCCCTCACACTAAACACAGCAGACTAGCACACGTCTCTAAACCTCAGATTCTTTATCTGCAAAATGGGGACAATAATGTTACCCTTGCCATAGGGTTGAGAAAATTAAATGAAACTCTGTGTGTGTGTGTGTGTGTGTGTGTGTGTGTGTGTGTGTGTGTGTGTAAGGGGGTGTTTAACAGGCTAACAGTCATACAATAAAAGCTACCTAATACAGTTCATGTGATAGAATTATGACACACCACCTCCTGCTGCTTAATAAATGGTAGTATCAACACCATTATAAAATTTTAGATAATTTTAAGTCAATAAATACCATAATTATATAATGCTCATTCTTCCAAAATGACTTCAAATTCAAGACAAATATTTTTTTTAAGCCATGTGTTAATCCTGTTACAAAAGGAACATCAAAATCCAATAAGCTTAAATTTTATTCTCAACAAAATATCATGGAAAGAAATTAGTGCAACCAATTTTCAGATCCCAGGAGAACAGAGTAGTCCATGATCTGATTAAGAAGAACTCTGGGCAGCTGAGAAGAAGGATCACACAGCACACACTACGGATCAGAACAACCCAGCTAACTGCAGTGAAACTTCTTGTCCCCCCACATCCTTGAACTTTCTGAAAGGTCAGGAAACAGGTGCTCAGTGCCATTGTTCTTGGCTCCGTTCCTCCATTTAAAGAGTCTCATTAAATCAAGGAACTGAGGAAAGCGTGGAGAGGTCAGCCCCAGGTTCAGCAGCACTTAAAGGGTCCGGTGGGGAGGAATCAGGAAGAAAGGACCCTGCCAAGGCTGTGGAGAGGTCATCGAGAAAGGGCCAAAGGGAACAGGTCCTACCAACAGGTACCCCACCTGACCCAGGCCTCATCCTGCCTCTCTTAGAAGTTCTTTTGGGAACCCATCCCTCCACCAGCCAGAGGACTATTCATTGGTAATGCTTCAGCCTTCTAGGAACAGCCACATGGAGCAGCAGAAACAAACCCCAGAATGCACCTTCTGCCCTTGCTCACCCAAGTTATCCAGTCACTGTCTTTCACTGACGTGTATTGACAGATGTTGCACAAATCCTAAATAGTCTTATAATAAAAACCCGGAGCCGGGCGTTGGTGGCGCACGCCTTTAATCCCAGCACTCGGGAGGCAGAGGCAGGCGGATCTCTTTGAGTTCGAGGCCAGCCTGGGCTACCAAGTGAGCTCCAGGAAAGGCGCAAAGCTACACAGAGAAACTCTGTCTCGAAAAACCAAAAAAAAAAAAAAAAAAAAAAAAACCCGGAGCTAGATATCAGGGTGAAGCTGAAAGATCAGAGAAACAGAGCAAGCCACAGCTACCACCTCTTATCTCACCAACTCCTCCTCAGCCTGACTGAGAGCCTCTGCAAGAGAGGGAATTCCTGTCTCCTCCCGCCTTATATTCCTTTCTCTGCTCAGCCATATCACTTCCTGTCTCAACCTTCCTAGTGCTGGGATTAAAGATGTGTGATTCCAAGTGCTGGAATCAAAGGTGTGTGCCACCGCTGCCTGGCTGTTTCTCTTTTAGACTGGATTAATCTCATGTAGCCCAGCGGGGCCTTGAATTCACAGAAATCCAGACGCATCTCTGCCTCTATCTCCCGAGTGCTAGGATTAAAAGGTGTGTGCCACCACTGCCTGGCCTCTGTGGCTGGCTCTGTCCTCTGATCTTCAGGCAAGCTTTATTTCTTAGATGACAAATATATTACCATAGACAGAGGCTAGGGCCTGTGCTGGGTGCTGGAGTTACAGCAGTAATCAAGTAAGTCCTTGCTCTCATGGAGGAAGATGCAGATAATAATAATAATAATAATAATAATAATAATAATAATAATAATAATGGCAGGATGGGAGAGATGCTATGAAGAAAACAGGGCAGGTGAATGAGTAGAGAGCGGCAGGATTGTAGGGTGCCACTGTAGTCGATGAGGAAGGGTTTTGCTGACGGAGTTAGGTTTGAGCAAAGGCTTAACTAATAGGAGGAGCAAGCCATACAGGTCTGTATCGGAGGAGAGTTGCAAGCAGAACAACCCACAGGAGCCGAGGCTCGGAAGACACGCGGAGCTTGGTGTCCTCGGAGTCACTGGGAACCCAATCAAAAGGCAGCTGCAAGAATCCCAGAGAAGTGGAGCCTGGTGGCGCATGCATGTGATCCCAGCACTCGGGAGGGGGAAACGGGAGGATCAAAAGTTTAAGGTCAGCCTGTGCTGCACGGAAAATTTCAGGCTAGCCTCAGCTAAAATTATAGCTACATAGTGAGAACTTATTGTTATTATTTTTTTAATTCCTAAGGAAATATTACAGAAGCCCAGAGTTGGACCAACAGCCGGGAAAGGAGTGGCTTGGAAAATGGCGACGTCTAGCACATGATCAGCAGCATAGATATTTTTTATTGTTTGGAGGTTTGGGTTGTTTGTTTGTTTGTTTGTTTGTTTGTTTAAGATAGGGTCTTACTATGTAGACCCGGCAGGCCTGGAACTTGCTATGTAGACCAGATTAGCCTGGAACTCACAGAGATCCACCAGCCTCTGACCCCCAGTGCTAATGTTAAAGGCATGTACCACCACACCCAGCTTGTTTGGAGTTTTCAGACAGGTTTAATGTCGTTCCAGCTAGCCTTGAACTCACTATGTAGCCAAGGACGACCTTAAACTCCTGACCCGCCTGCTTCTACCTCCCAAGTGCTAGAACTACACAAATATACCACCACACACAGCTTAATTTTTATTATTTTTTTTCTATTTATTTATTTGGGAGTGGTATTGTGCCACAGCATCCTTGCAGAGATCAGAGAACAACTGGGTGGGAGCTGGCTCTCTTCTCCTAGCATGTAGATTCTGGGGCTTGAACTCAGGTCATCAGACTTGGGGCAGGCCTCCCTACCCACTGAGCCATCTCACTGGCCCAATATTTATTTTTAAATAGCACTTTTCCGTCCTACAAAGCCACAGAAAATGAGTTGTCTTTTAAGCATGGAAATCTTTGTTATAAAATTTAGAGTGGCAATTTATTTTATAAACAGACACATACACATACATTTGAAGTCTCATGAAGACCCAGTGAAAGGCTGGGGATGTAGGTGAATTGGTAGAGTGTTTCCCTAACATTCCCGAGGACCATGCAGTGAACCTAGACTCATTCCTCAAGACTATATAAACAGGACATTGTGGTACATGCCTATAACCCCAACATACAGAAAGTGGACAAAGTTAGTTCAGGATCATCCTCTACTGCGTAACAAGTTCAAGGCCAGCCTGACATGACCCTATCTTAACATAAATAAATAATCTGTGAAGTTGACAAAATGGTCTCGATGGGGAAAGCAAGGCAGCATTCGAAAGGATGAACAACTTCACAGAGATCACACAGTCAGGGAGCGGGGAGGGGAACTCAAACCCGTGTTTTCGGATGCCAGAACTTACCACTCTCTTCTGCTTGCCATTTCTCTCTTTGTCTCAAATTCCAGGCTGCATACTTTCCCCTTTTCAGTACAATATCTGAGGAAATATATCCTACCACAAGAAACATCTCACTGCATTCTTATTGACAATTAACAAATTTTTCTTTTTTAAAAAGATGACATACAGATGTCAGAGGACAACTCTTTGGAAGTCAGTTCTATCTTTTTTTTGACACAATTTCTCCTGCTGTTTCTGTACACATAAACACATCGCTATTAAACCAGAACTTGTCCTTAAGTTTTATATTACAATCACAATGTAAAACACAGTCCAGCAGGGTGGAGTGGTGCACACCTTTAGTGCCAGCACTCAGAAGGCGGAGGCAGGAGGATCTCTCTGTCTGAGGCCAGCCTGGTACGTAGTCTCACTCATGATCTGAGCTTGGGTAGGCCCACCTCTCCAGCTCTGCCATTCAAAGCACACAGCTTATCTGGTAGGCTCAGGCCAGCTCCAAACCACACTACCATTCCGTAGTACTGGCATCTCCAATATGCTAGTCTTCACTATAAGTGAGGCTGCACCTTCACTAACGGCCTCCTGGCCCCTCTTCAGTGACCCCGCCCCTGCCAAACTGTGCAAAGCTTCAGCTGTTCTCAGTGACCCCTTCATGCCTTCAAACCCAACACCATGTGGGACACTTCCAAGTGGGGGTGTAGGCTTAGCCCCAGTGAACCACAGCTTCTATGTGCTGACCCTGAAGAAATAACTTCCTAGAAGATTTCACTTCAGTGGTGCTGGTCTCTTATTAATCATAGCTGGTTTTTCAGCCTCAGCAAACCAGCATCAATTGTCTCAATAAAGTAAAGGTTTCACTTCTAAAGCCTCTTAATTCAAATATGTTATACAAATGGCCCTGACAGGGTCATTGCTTCTGAAACTTCACAGCTCAGGCCTCTAGCAACTGCATCTCTCCCAACATTCTCATCTTCCAAGTCCCCACAGAACAGCAGACTGAGGTCTAACTGCTCAGTGACTTTTCTAATCCAAAGCTCAAAAAAAACCTTCCACGACCCTCCAAAGTGCAAGGTGGTCAGGTTCTCCACGTGGCAGGTACCAATCTCTGTCTCAGCTCATTTCTCTGTTGCTGTCACAAGCATCATGACCAAAAGCAACTCGAGGAGAGGGGGCTTCTTTGTCTCACAGGTCACACTCCATCACTATGAGAAGCCAGGGCAGGAGCTCAAGGCAGGAACTGAAACAGAAACCATGGAGGAACACAGACTTGCTCCGCCTGCACATTCTCAGCCTGCCTTCATATATCCCCCAGGACCACCTGCCCATGGGTGCTATCACCCACAAGGAGCTGGACCCTCCCACACCAACCATCAATCAAGAAAATGCCCCACAGACATGCTCACAGGCCAGGCTGATGGAGACAGTTCACTTGAGGTTCACTCTTCCCAAGTGTGTCAAGTTGACAACCAAGATTAGCCATCATGACGATGGGGTAATTAAAGTCCACTGTACTCACCCAAAGAGGAAGGAAAGTTCTGGTGGGAGTGAGGAAAAGGCCTGTTCTCTAGGATGTGTGGTCTTCTTCATGAACCATTTCTTAAACTAAATTTGGTGTCACATTACAGTCAAACTGTACTTTAAAGGTGTGGCATAGAAAAAAAAGAGTTAAACATAGGAAAAACATGGGTCAAAGACTTGAAAATCACCAATAGTCCTCCCTATTCAACTGGCAGTCTTGGGGACAGAACCTGAGGCTGTGCACATGTTGAGCAAGAGCTACCACTGAGCTCCAGACCCTTGGCTTTTGAGACAGGGTCTCACTCTGTAGCCCAGACTGGCCTCAAACATGTGATCCTCCTGGCTCCGCCTTCCAGTTCTGGACCTACAGACATGATACTGCAGAAGCAACGACGTGCTATGGAGACCCAGGAGGGCAGGTGATGGCGGTCCTGGCCTGAGAACAAGTCTGAAGAGACGGGGAGACCAGTGCTCCTGCTCTAAGGCAGGCAAACAGAGCAACCTGTCCCTCTGGGTCACTTCAGGCTTTCTATTCACACTGGGGAGGACCATCTGCTTTGCTTATGTATCTGCTCAAATGTTAATCTCACCCAGAGACACTTTCACAGACACCCCCAGAATTGGGTGTGGTCAAGTTGACACAAGAAATGACTCGAAGCTTCATTTTTTTTTTCTTTTCTAATACTTTGGATTCTGTTCCAGGATACAGTCCAAATATCATATTTAGAGGTTGCTCCTTTTTATGTGACTTCCCCATGGGACAAGGAACCCAATCTCTGTCCTATCCACATTAGTACCTCACTACACTGATAATACGGTTACCAATGGCGACGGAGTTTCACTTCTCACAGGCTCCCACCACAAGAGAGGAACTGTTCATACATTCTGTGGTTCACATTCAAAAGTCCTAGAGAAAGATTTTGACAGACTTGACTTGTCACAAGTGGCTACCACTGAATCAATCAGAGATTACTGAGGGAGGAAGGGGTCATACCACAGCAGGCTCAGGGGTCCCGTCCTTGTAGAGCAGAGGAAGAGTCAGGAATACACAAGTGATGACATCAGCTGAAGCTTATTTACCATCATAGTGACCACCCAGCTCCTCTACCCCATTTCTTTTCCTTTCTTTTCTTTTTTTTCTTTTTTTCTTTCTTTCTTTTTTTTTTTTTTTTTTTTTTTTTGGTTTTTCAAGATAGAGTTTCTCTGTGTAGCCCTGGCTATACTGGAAACCAATCTGTAGACCAGGCTGGCCTTGAACTCACAGAGATCCTCTTGCCTCTGCCTCCCAAGAGTTGGGATTAAAAGCGTGTACCACGACCGCCTGGTTCACTGACCTTATTTCAAAGATGAAGAAACTTGAGTTCACAAGTAAATCACATTCCAAAGGCCCAGATCCAGCCTCTGGTGAAAGAGAAATTGAGTCTAGGCTTCCTGAGCACCCGTCTCAGGCACTTTCCTCTGCACCCCTGAGCACAGCCTTGATTTTGGTTTTGATTCCAAGATCAAATGAATCTCAAATTAGAAACAGCCTCAAGGTTTACTGAGCTTTAACTTGATATCCAATAGACTTTTTCCTGGGGAGACAAACGCATACACATCTACTTCCCCCACCCACATACAGGAACCCACAACAAACCTAAGTACAGATACCACCAAAGTCCAATTTGCGAATCAGTTGAAGAGACCCTGGCCAACTCCAGCATGCTGGGCATGGCTCTGGCAGGCCTTGCCCTCCTCCCTGACTCCTCTGCTAAAAACCATTGGATTACATTCCTAAAGCTAGCCACCAAGGTCTATTCCCTTATTTGGCCACTTCCTCTTCCTAAAGTGGACTGCCAAGATCCAGCTATCAAAGTATTGAAGTCCAGCAATCAAAAGCCCCCTTTGGCTTGCCTAATTACCATGCCAAATTAAAATTAAACACCTCCTCCTAACACAGGGTTTCCTTCCATCTTACCTTTATAAACCGCCATTTTCATATGGGCCACATCTTTCTCCTCTCTATCAAGAGCCAGTCCTTCATCTCTCCAGGACAAACATCTCTGCCCCCTTTCCTTTGTTCCCTCCCCTTCTCCCTCATCCTCTACTTCCTGTCTTTGTCTCTTATTCCCTGCCCTTGCTCCCTCTGGGGCAAATAAATCTCCTTTATGCTGAGAACTTGGTCTTGGGTGTTCTGGGCCCATACTTTTTTTTTTTTAAAGATTTATTTATTTATTTTGTATACAGTGTCCTGCCTGCATACCAGAAGAGGGCACCAGATCTCATTACAGATGGCTGTGAGCCACCATGTGGGTGATGGGAATTGAACTCAGGACCCCTGGAAGAACAACCAGTGCTCTTCACCTCTGAGCCATCTCTCCAGCCCACCATACTTTCTCTCTCACCAATAAGTTTTATTGTGGTTACTTATAGGAACAGAAAGACAGCTGAATCACCAAAGCCCACCCCCAGTATTAGCGAGGGCTCACAGAAGCACACTGCACAATCTGCATGCAGCTCATTCTGTTGGGTCTCCTTTCCAGGTGGCTTGTTGGTCGGAGCCTTTTCCAGGCAACTCAGTTTAGCTGATCTCTGCTTCTTTTCCCAGCCTGGCCTTGTCTGACAGTGACTATCTGCAGGCTTTACTGCTTATGCATTCTTAAGGAGGGAGGAGCCTAGTGAATCTGGTCAGTTTCAGGGACTTCCTGGAGTTATTTTGAGTTGTGTGCTGCATGTTGTTTAACCAGCTTCCCTGCAGGAAGGAAAGGGCTATACAACAGACTGATGTGTGAAAATCCCAACACCCAAGCTGACTGTTATATAGCAGTTTCCTCTGAGATCGAAATACTCCAACTTGCAGGGAAGCTACTTAAGATAGGAAGTAAACAATTCAAAAATCACTTCAGGAAGTTCCTGAAGCCCATCAGATTTACTAGGTCCCTCCCTCCCTGAGAGGAAACAGTAAAGACCACTGAGCATCACTCTCAGAGGAGACAAGCTGCAAAGAAGACTGAGACCAAACAAGCATCCTGAAAGAAGCAGAGAACAGCTGAGCTGCCTGGAAGAGGCCCACAGCAACTGAGGCATCTGGATTGGACACTCCCCAAACTGTCGAGCTGCCTGCAGTCTGTGAGGTATGCTCCAGGTTTTCAGTTTTTATGAGCTGTCACCCATGAAGGATGGGCTTTGGTGGTGCAGCTGTCTTTGAGTCATTTCTGACCCTGTAAGTAACTCCTCACCAACATTCCTGTAAAGCACTTAAACTCATTGGTTCACCAAGTTGGACTTTGGTGGTGTCTGGCCTTCGGTTTGTTGTGGGCTTTCTATCTGAGGTGAGCAGGTAGGTGTGTGTGTGTGTGTGTGTGTGTGTGTGTGTGTGTGTGTGTGTGTGTTGTGTCTCCCTGGGAAAAGTCATGTCACACAACACTGACCCTACAGAAATACAAACCTTTCCCATTTATTTCTCCAATAGCAGGATTTCAGGATAACTCACACTGGGCAGATTAGAATGGGCAAATTATTTTACTTAGCAGGCAAGTGGGGGAGAAAGGAGAAAAGAATCGCCTGCTCTCGGCTTCTCAAACCACCTAGACTACCACCATACACTAAAACCCTACGTTTCCACTAAAGAGAAGGAAGTGATCACGTGCAGCAACAAAGCAAGTTACATACAGAGTGTTAAATAGAACACTGAGCTGGAAAGAAAAAAGGTACAAATTGTGTAAGCCTGTTTATATGAGAGACAGTGGCCATAGCAACAGCCGCCAGCCACACAGCAAGCAGTCTCATCAGGGCTGATTGGGACGGCGGAATGTTTTATTTCCTTTATTTTACTTTTCTGTAATACTTGAATTTTATTAATAATTTTTATTGATTACTAAAAATATTATGCTAAGTGGAAGAAGCCAAACACAAAGGAATCATATGATTCCTTCTACATGAAATATCCAGAAAACTAAACCATCAAGATAGTAGACCTGCGATTAGCAGGAGCTGGTGTGAGGGGCAATGGGAAGGAAATGCTTCACACACATGGAGTGATCGAGACTATAGAGGATCATTTCGTACTATGAATTTACTAAGTACCACCATATTGTATAGTTAAGAATAGTTCATTTTCTGTTATATGAATTATGCCTCAAATCAAAAAGTGTTTGGGGCTGGAGAGATGGCTCTGTTGATAAAATATTTGCTGCACAAGCATTTTGGGGGATATTTGATCACACTGAACCCCAAGATTGCATTTACATTAATTAAATAAAATTCACCTTGGGCAGGCGGTGGCGGCACATGCCTTTAATCCCAGCACTTGGGAGGTAGAGCCAGGTGGATCTCTGCGAGTTCGAGGTCAGTCTGGTCTACAGAGCGAGATCCAGGACAGGCATCAAAACTACACAGAGAGACCTTGTCTCAAAAAAAAAAAAATTCACCTTGGGTCAGGAGGCTGAGTTAGCAACTAGTTGACAGGAAGTACTTATAGAGCATCTGGAAGAGATAGCGAGATGCACCGGAAGGAGTAGAGAGGGGTTTGGAGTAGCACAGCATTTTTTGTTTGGCGGAGCAGAAGGACACTCCTTTTGGGAGCAAGGAGAGAAGGTCAGCTAGTTGCTATTCAACCTCTCTGAGCTAGCAAGTTTTCACCCCAGCCTCTGAATCTCGAGTCTTATTTATGAATAGAACGACAGAGATTTAGTTAAAGCTGCCTTTAGCAGCAGTGGCAGAGCTGGTGCCTGGGGGAACAGGATTCCCGCCAGGCTGAGGCCTGAGCGGGGGTGGAGGGTGGGAGGATGGGGGGGAGTGGGGGGGGGAGGCAGGGCCCTGCCTGAGAAGCAGGCTGGTGACTGCGGAGTCACAGTTGCCGGCTGAACTAGCAGTAGATACAGGTGCAGCCTCTGTGCCAAATTGAAACAACGCAAGCATGAGGACCTGAGTTCGGATCCTCAGCACCACACGAAAAGCCTGGCACGCAGACTGGTGCCTGTAAACCCAGCACTTCAGAAACAGAGATTAGAGGATCCCTGGGACCAGCCAGGTCTAGCTGTATTGGTGAGCTCCAAGTTCAGCAAAGGACCTTGTCTCAGAAGGTAAGGTGGAGAAGCAGTCAAGGAAGACACCCAGGGTCAGCTTCTGCCAGGTGCACGTGCATGTCCACATGCACGCCCACATGCACGCCCACACATACACACATGTTGAGAGAGAGAGAGAGAGAGAGAGAGAGAAACAAATACAGAGTATTGTTCTGTAATGTGGAAACCTTAAGAGTCACAAATCCTCCGCTCTGGGTTTGACCAAGTTGCCCACCTTCGCAGCATTAGTTCATGTGCAGCATTAGTTCATGTGCAGCATTGGTTC
>CABHPH010139295.1:0-24615 GCA_902168325.1 Peromyscus nudipes
TGTGTGTGAAACCTTTCATAGTTGCTAGATTTAAGTCATCAATGTAACATCCAAGAAAACACTGAAATTTGTGTCTCCTTGACTTTTCCAAGAGTAAAAAAATGAAATAACAAATCAACTTAAGTGAATAGTCTTGAGTGAATCCTCATGTGTCCCTAGTACCAACTTCTGTTTTAGTTAGTGTTTCTATTGCTGTGAAAAGACATCATGACCACAACAACTCTTATAAAGGAAAATCATTTAATTGTGTTGGCTTACTTTTTTAGAAGTTTAGTCCATTATCATCATGGTGCAACATGGTGGCATGTAGGCAGACACAGTGTTGGAACAGGAGCTGAGAGTCCTACACCTTGACCCACAGGCAACAGGAAGTGACCTGTCTCACTGGGTGTGAAGCTGAAGAAGTGTCTCAAGTTTGAAGCCAATTTGTACTATGAGATGATTTCCAGGTCAACAAAAATAACATAGCAAGACCCTGTCTCAAAAGCAAATAAATAAATAAATAAATATAATTAAATAAATAAGTGAACCCTGAAGGAATTCTCAGGTGTGTGACACACCAGAGTTCCAGCCAGTGTAGAGATGGTCTCCAGACTGCAACATCTCCCTATACTTTAAGTTGACCTAAATCACTAAGTCTTAACCCTTGTTATCTCTTCTTTCCCTCAATGTTTGACATCATGACGAGAGAGAAAGCTAATATTGGTGTCACGTACTGTATGCTAGGGCAACTAATATGTTGTCATGGGCACAGTTTCCAATTTCTGAGTTATACTCATGCTCTACCAACCACTAGTTCTTCCTGAAATTTTATCATTGTTTACTGATTAATTTACTGACAAGAGGACAAACAGGAAATAAAACACTTCACTGTAAAACCCTTCTGACAGCATGTCAAGGAAACATTTGGAAGCAAAGGGCATCACAAAGTTTACACAGCTTTTTCACTTATTTAACAATATGCTGATAATAACTGTTCCAAGTGTTATGCTGCTGCATACAAAAACTCGTGAGACTTAAAGTATAATGAAGTGGTCACTCAATTTATATATATAAAAAGAAGTTGTTCTTGTGTATTAGCATATTCACACCGTGCAGATTTCTGCTTTCCTGATTTCTCCATTCTATAAATAATTAAAAATTATTTACTTTTGATTCTTTGAATTTTAATCTAATCCTATGTGTTCTATAATCTTAGCATGTTTTAAGTGCTATATACATATTTTATATTCAAATGCTAGAGTTCCTATGTGGGGATTATGATGTAATTGCAGGACTGTGTCATCCCTGTTTGACCTCAAATTTTTATCAGCAGACCCTGTTTGACCTCAGATTTTTATCAGCAGAACAGTCACAGTAACAATGAAGATGCATATAATGAAAACATCGACTTCGTAAAGCAGAGAACATGTGAAGAACACATGTGTAGAGGGGATAAGTAAGAAATATCAAGGTAGTTATTTGAAGAAAAGTCTTCAGAATCTGTCCATTCCTGGCCTCTGCTGAAATGCTGTCAGTTTAAGATACAGTATTGAAACAAAACTGCTATTTTACAGAAGCTTACCTACCTCACTGTAGGCTATTTTTGGCTTTTATTTGGCATGAATTTTGTTCCTCCCACTTCTCTCTGACCCCTAAAATATGGTCATTCCATGATATCACTTATTATAGAATCCTAGCACATTTTAAAAATTACTTTCAAAACTACTATCTTATTTTAGAGAGTTGAACATGAGATACATAGTAAGGTATGTGCTATCATTTAATGGATATGAAAATTGATACCCAAAGAGATTATGTGTCTTGCCTGAAGCACTAACATCGGAACCTCATTTTCTCTTTTCCAACTGAATACAATTTCCACTGGGTCATATTGCTTTCTGGGTTAACATGTCGTCACTTCTCATCATACGTACATATACTTACGTGTGTGTATGCATATACAGTTGTAACTATTGTCTTCTCATAGCCACAAGCAACATTTGACTAGTGTCTAGTTTTATTTAATCATCTCTTTTCCCTCGCTTGTATTTGTGATATGTTGCCCTTCTGTACCCGCATTTCCCTTAAGCAGTCTTTTACTTGGACATCTGTCTGTCTTTACTACCCATGCTTGACCTCCGTTTTTCTTCTCCTTTTGCTTTATAAATTCCACCACCGACAAAATAAAATATTATAACACTTTATTTATGTTTCAGGACAAAAGTGATAGTTTGCACAAGTATGTCATGTATTTTTGATTGGGAACAAGACTGAATGAAGTTTTTGAAGACAAAAATAAGTGATGTGTACATTAAACAACCTAGGGGTTTGAGATGATACATAGAAATTGTGTGCTTAAGAGTCAAATACATTGTTCAAACATACATATATGTATTACTAAATGGCTCCCTAGAGTCACAGGATATTTGTAAGCATTTCATACACAAACCCTTTTTGGAAAATACCCATAATAGAATAAGTTGAGATATAAGTGTGTCCCATGTTGGTTTTCTCTCCTTGACCATCACCACACTGAGGGAAGGAACCAATTTTATCTAATCAAATCTCTCTTACTCCAATTTAACTTTTCCCTAAAGTATCCTTTATACTTTACTTGGATAATCCTTTCCTACAGGAATGTGATCAAGCTGCTCTCCTTCACTGGTACATCTCAACAAGGTGAAGTGCACATTTCACATTGTTGGAAATTACACAGACTTAAGTTCTCATTACAGCTGTCCTGGGTCAAGGGCTTCCTGAAACCTGAATACTTTTTCTCTCCCAGAGACTTGCATCTCCTCAATTATGACCTAGCAACCTCCAAACTCCTCCATAAGAATATAGACTTAGTAAAGTGTGCCAATAGCACCCTGAAAAAAACATTCTACTGTATTTATTTCATGAATGGGAATAATTTGCTTCTCTGTGTTCCTACTTGCTTATAACTCATTGTGAATACACCACGACCTGTTAATGAATATATCTTTAGCATCTAAATAATTAAGCATGTTCTCAGTCCATATTACATTAGTGAATAGCTATTTATAGCTGTTATAACTTATATAGATATAAAATGGTATTTTATATCATTATGTTATGAACTATGAATATGTTGGCAAATACATTTGCAGCCTTCACTATAGACTCCACATGTAAGTACATGCAAGACACTTCTGTCTTGCTAAATTTATGTATTTATGCAAAAATAGCTTCTAATTTCATTGTTATCCTGAACTTTAATACACAGCTATACATCTCACACTTCTAGAGTTATATCAGTTTCAGGTTTGACATGTAAGATACAAAAACCAAAGGAAATTTTGCATAAATTGGTGTTATAATGGTATATATAGCAATAGAAGACAACGTATTTTATAATAGACACTCATTGCTTAATAATGGCATTCCTGATAAGCTTTCTGGCAGAACTAAAGTGAAACTAGTAAAATAATATGTCTGCTTTAGAAAAGCACTGATTACAAAAAAGGCTCATGACTGATGATAAATCTGAGCTGGCTTCCTTTATAACAAATTGTTCAGCTATACAATGACTTTCCCAAAGAACACATTTACATGATCTTCAAGTTCAGGGCTAGATAGACTCTAAATAACAATCAGGTCATAAAGCCAGGGAAAGGCATTTTAGATTGCCAAGTAATTTCCACTGAGAACTTGGAGAATTACAGGAGAGGCTTAGCCTTAGTGATCCCTCTTAGACGATAATGGGAATAATTAGGAAGACTTCAAACAGTCTATCTCTGTAAAAGTTTAGTGTCCTAAATGTGAGAGAGCAAGAACATTGAAAGTTGTTTAAATAGCTTTGGTGAACAGCTCTCATCAGGCAAGTTTTACCCTCTGACACAAATTGGGTCTTCGCTGATGAAAATTGGAGCTACGGTCTCAGACAAATGTTCAGATTCTTATGTGCTCTTCACCTGCTTGAACAAACTGTGTTAGAAAATAATAATGTACCTGCCTTGAATCACTTGGTTTTTAAGGTTTGTTTTTTTTAACTAAGAAGAAAATTAGAAGCCTTTTTAAACTTAGCAAAAGAAGAAAAGATTTCAACTCTTTGTGTGAACTTTATAACTTTTCCATAAGTTATAACAGTTATGACATTTGGAGAATATTATTTCAAGGTGTGTTACTTTTGTTTATGTTGCAATTGTTTAACTCTGTGAAACTATATTACTGTGCCTGTCTAAAACACCCGATGATTTAATAAAGAACTAAATGACCAATAACAAGGCAGGAGAAAGGATAGGTGGGGCTGGCAGGCAGAGAGAATCTATAGAAGGAGAACTCTGGAAGGAAAAAAGAAGTAGCCAGAGAAGGAAGAAGACTCCAGGAGCCAGCCACTCAGCTACACAGCAAGCCACAGAGTAAGAAATGAAGAAAGTTATACAGGAATAGAGAAAGATAAAAAGCCGTGAAGCCGAAGATAGATGGGGTAATTTATGTAAAGCTGGCTAGCAACAAGCCAAGCTAAGGTAGGACATAATTTTTCAAGAATAAGGTAGGAAATAATAATTAAGAATAATCCTCCATGTGTGCTTTATTTGGGAGCTGGGTGGCAGCCCCCCCCAAAAAAGAGCAAAAAGAACAACATGGCAGAATTTTAATTACATTAGAAAAGCCGAGCAATCAGAGAAATCACTGAAGAATTCTGAGAACTATCATTATACCTGCAATTGAAGTACAGTATATCTTTAGGATATTTTCAACTGGGAATTTCAGTTTTATCACTCAACCCCTAGAATAGAACTTAGCAGTGTATAAAGAACCAAAACATTTTGGTTGGTGTAGAGAAACCACTCGTTTCAGAATGTGGTTATAGGTTGATATCGGTTTTTCTTACACAATTGGTAACTTTTAAAGTGTACTCTTGGTTTTTAAACAAGACAACAATAAAATCAACTAAGCTAGCAGTGCTCAACCTAATTCAGACTCAAATTTAGAAATCTGTTGAAGAGCATTGAAGAACCTGGAGTACAGCAAGCTGTTAAGGGGCAGCTCTGAGCAGGGTTGCTTTCCTGTAACCTATTGGGATGGTGTTTTGGAGAGTGTCTGCCATCATTCCTATATCACTTCACACATTCAGGAGTTCAGATTGGTGAGGACACATTTATTCAAAGGCTTTAGAGAACTATTTATCGAAACAAGCTTATGCTAGAGGCTGGACTGCTGTACCTTAAGTGCTTGAGGGAGCTAGAAGACTCAGAATGTTCAGGTTGACAACCAATCTGAACAGATAAGTATAGGAAAACTTCCCCATTGTCAAACACAGGGCACAGCAATTTTGTGAAAATACTTCAGAAACTTTCAGAAAGGCTCTTATTGAATACGTCTAGGTCAAGAATTGTATCTATGTTTCTCTGAAAGAGGTGAATTTTTAGTTCATGAGCATATATTCTTTATATCTGAAATATGAAGACATTTGCTTGGTCTTTTGAATGCTCTCAAGGTATAAGCATATGACTGTGTTATAATAACCCATATTTATTTTGGTTTTTAGGCATCAGCCAATTCGAGTACAATAAATAAAATACAGATCTTGTGGGATTACAGATAACAGTAGAAAGCTCATTGGGTTAATCAACTGTGCATGGAAATATGAGCATGTATGTATGTTTATTGAAAGAAGAAAAGAGAATAGAGAAATTGGCTTCTGTCAAAGTCTCAATATAAATTAAGCAGGTCTCATTGTGTATATTTGGTAGCTACTGGTTCTTATGGAAATGGATCTGAACATTCAAACAACATTGATTTCATTTTTACATGTCATTTTAACAAACGTATCTGGATTTTATAGTGATGTTTCATCTTTCTGCTTCTTAATGTGATCTGTCTGTGGCCTCTCTTGCTATCTTTTACACATTACAAAGATTTAGGAAACCTGTAATATGCTGCCAGATTAAAGTTTGTGTACTTAACTATCTGTAGGGAAATGAACAGCATTCAAAACCAAACAATTCATAAATCATTTTTGTGAATAAGTGACTTGGGAAATCTTTATTATTGCACTTTCCCCCTCAAATTCTACACAGGTTTGAGATTTCCTTTTAACCTAAATTAGTGTGATATAAGCCAGTTTCAACCTTTCTACTGCTATAAAATACATTCAGAAAAATATGGAAGAACATTTTTCTTTTTCTTCTGAGTTAGAACCTCTTGAACAAAAAACTATAGACAGTAAATGCAGAAATAAATGGTGCTTTTTGAGCCAAAAAAAAAAAAACCACTTCCTAGCTTACTTTTGAAATTAAACTACTGTTCTTCACAGATCTGAAATTTTTCTACTGGTGTGGATATTCTGAGAAAACCAGAAGAATCATGTCCAGGATGTTACTATTAAGGTAGTTCGGCAGAATGCATTTATTATTAAAACTATTGATATCGAAGAAAGCCCTCTCCAGTTGTGAGCAACTCTAAGTTTTGTTTTTTAATATATTCCAAACATAAACTATGATTTCTGGACTTTGCACTCTCTTGCTTGTCTTGGGCTGATATTTATGGACTCAGTAGCCACTCTGAACTCCGGTTGCTTGGCCGTAGGACACCTGCTGTACTGGATGTGACTGTACTCAAGTGTTTTGGTTGGTTTTGAATTCATCTACTTTCTTAATTTAAGTGACTTTTCTGTTATGACAAATTTGTATCCCACCCCTTTGAGCCTCTTTATATTTCTTTTCCTAATGAACATAATGTGAAAATATTGCAAACCTAACTAATATTTTTCACTCTGATCATTTTCTCCATCAAAGGGGCATCTCATTTTTAAATCTTCTCCATTTTTGACACTTCCATAGATGTTAGACCCCTTGCACCACGGTCCTTGTCTTTCTTCACAGTTTTGCCTTCCGGTTGTTGGCTTTTCCTGTTATTTCTTCACTCAAAATCCTTCCTAAAACTACAGGCACATTTGCTTTCCTTATTATTCTGTGTAGCATGGGTCGCTTTATGGCACCTCCTTTCTAGTTGAGAAATTGTACATACTTGACATGGAAGAAGAAAGGGAGCTGTGAGAGCAGAGGAAGGGGTCTAAAGGGAGAGCAGAAAACGAAATAAACATGGTAATGGAATTACAGGATTATGAAAACAGAACTGGGCTCTAGGGGATGGAAGCAGACAAGCCAGAGGAAGAAGATGGGGAGGAAAGCACAGAGGACAAATTCAGATGAGGTATGATAATGTATGGATGCAGATGTCACAATGAAACCCATTTCTTGGTATTTAACCAAAAATCAAATTTAAATTTTTTCAAATAAAATGTCTATAGACATTTTGGTGTGTCATTTTGTACCATTTGATGCAAGAATGTTTTGTCTTTTCCTTGACTCAAGAGTAAATACTATTTTTAAACCAGTCTTAAAATCATGAGACATACTGGAAATGAAAGCACTCTTCCTTCATAATTCAAAAGGATTTAAATACAAAAATGTTTAAACATTCCTGTATAAAATTTCCACCAAAGCAGAAACAGAATTAACTGCTAATTAATCAAGAGTACTGGAAATACTTCCAATTTTTATATCACCCAGGTTTTCCTCTGAAACATTGGTATTGATGTTCAAAAACAGCTTGGGAAAACCAGGCAGGTGGGGGGAGTGAAATTCAATTAAGATATATGAAAGCCACAGCCATAGTGTTTAGAGTTGTAGTAAATTGGGTGAATTCATGGTATGGTGTCTGGTGTCTTTCTAAGTGTACATGGCACAAATGAAAAACTATTGTGGTAAGAATGACTTGGATTGGTCATTCATTCTTAGCATGGAAGTGAAGAGAGGTGGACTCTGACGTTCTTCTCTAGTTTCCACATCCTGAGTTTTGCAGTTAAATCTCATAATTCATACTCACTTTTTGAAATTCTGCTTCTTAAAATATTGAAAAGACTCAACACATCAACTGTGAAAGGGAGGAGGCAGACATGGAAACAGTGATGCATATGTGAAACTAATGGTCCAGAGTTCCTATAGGTCAGACAGTGTACGACTCCAATTTCCCTCCCTCTTCTCTCATACTCCAAGCTCTGGCAATTCTACAAAGAGTCACAGAGGCATGGAAGGAAGTCACTTGTTCCTGAGCCTGTAACTTTGAGGCTGCAGAACTTCCTCTCCCAAAAGAATAGGAAGAAAATCCTTGTTTTGTTTCTGCTTGATGTTCTTGGGGTTTTTTGTTTGTCTGTTTGTCCCTGTATTTCAAGCTCAGAGATTCCAGTGTTGCAGGAAGTGCAGAGGAGATTAACTAAAGGCTCTGATTTCTGGCCAGAGACCAAAGAAGGAACTCAAGCTAGACAGAGTAGAAAAGGAGGAGTTTGGGAAAACAACTCTGTGTGGTTTTGGCAGAGACTTAGGCACATAAATCAATGAGACAGGAGGAATTGCTCAGAAATACATCCGCCCAACTGATGGTTCTAGAAAAGGACAATAATTCACCACTGGAATGATAGCCATTGAGCAAAATGTGTTGATAAAATTAGGCATCATAGGTCAAAAATTATCTGAACCTGAACTTCATACTTCCTGTAAAAACAGACTCAAATATATCATAAATGTAAATGTGAAATGTAAAGCTTAAACCTTCAGGATACCGTCAAGAAAGTCTTACTGTTAAGAGACTGCATTCTTAGTCGTGATGTTGAAAGCTCAGTGCTCATGGGTGTTCATACACTGAAGACATGACCGCACAGAAACATGGACCCAGATGTTCAGAACTGCTTCATATATAACAGCCACAGACTGGAAACAAGCCTTAAACCCTTCAAACCTCACATGAATAAACAAAGTATGGTGAGATATAAATAAGTGAGCTATTGACACACTAAAAAGTGTAGGTGATTTCAAAGTTATTTTGCTGAATAGAAAAAAGTAAATCTTAAAATGTTACATGATAGGAGCATGGCGGTGGTTTGGTGGTTAAAGGTGTTTGCCGTGCAAACGGGGATCTGAGTTTGAATCTCTAGAACCTATATAGAAGTTGGGTGTATAGAACAAACTTCTGTATTCCCCGTGCCCATGTGGAGAGATGGAAATGCAGACAAGAGAAACGCTGGGATCTCAAGGGCCAGCTAGCTTGGTATTGCAGGCGGAAAGAGAAAAGAGAGTCTTTCTCAAACAAGGTTGAAGGCAAGAACTAACACTGCATATCCTGTGCCCTCTACATGTGTGTTTTTACATTCACACACAGGGGAGTATGTACACAGGCACACACAGCCCTCGTGTCCACACTTACACACAAAAGTATTAGGGAGCATCCTGTTCCACTTCCACAGCATGCTTGAGACGGTAAAATCATAGTGAAGGAGAACTCCAAAAAAGTAGTTGCAAAGGTGCTGTTAGGAGCAGTACACTGTTCCAATGGACATTTTTCTAGAGACAGAATAACTATGTACACTCTACTGAGTCTTATCACATGATGTGGGATGGTGGCTCATCTAATCATAATACAACTTCAAAGGTCTATATATACAGAACAAAAATGAAAAATAAAATGTGTGTGTAAAGACTGCTGAGATGTGAAAATTGGTTAAAATTATTGCCCACATGTCAATTTTTCAGGGTGGGTCATATGCTGTGGCAATCATTACCGTCACCAATTTGAGACAAAAATGAACATAATTCTTTTTTTTAATCTTTGCAAAATAGTATATTCCAAAACAGAACACATGATTAGAACAAAAGTGAATTCTAAATACTTAGGGATAATCCAGAGCCTGCACCATGAATAAAAGAACCTTAAATATCTTGAAGAACAAGCTCATACTTTTAAATTTTATATTTATCTGACAGTACAGAAGCCGAGGCAAATTTGTATTTAGTAATACAAAAATGTACAAGAAAACAAAGTAACTTAAAATTAAAACCCCAACTAAATGTCATAGTAATATACTGAATAGTAAGCATTCTAATATCAATTTTATTTCTTCTCAAGTGCAGGACTTAAAATTAACATATATTCTCTAAAACTAAAGAATAAATTACTGAGTACTTTATGGTTTCTGAAAGAAAAACTCATAATATGAATTTTATGGTTATAAGACAATATCATCAAATATAGGTTGGGGTAGAAATCTTTTACTTCTATAATTCTAGCTCATTATGTAGACCTTCATTTATATAGATTTCCAAAGGAAGGCAGCAAGAAACATCTCAGTTTTATATTCAGTTCCATAGAAATGACTCTCTGTAAACTTTTCTGAAATTATCTCCTTTTATTTCCAGACAATCCAGACAATTGGGTGATTTGGGACACTGAATGCTAACCTTTCAGCCTCCTATACACAACACATGCTTCACATATGATGGATTGCTTGTTTAGCCCAATTATGTCTCCAGTGCCACAGGGATCCTTAAAAACCCTAACATTTGCAGGAAGTGACCTTCACCTCACTCCATCATGCAAGAGCTGTCAAAGATGTCTCTTGACTGAGCTCCACCACGTAGAGGTGTGGTTTATACAGTGAAATCTCACTTCTTCCGCTAGGACACTTGAAGGCCTTTCCTTTTTATAAGGCTTATTTCAGCATTGACAAAAATATCAGGTGACAACAACAAAGATAAATGCTGAGGATTATAATGTGAGATTTATAGCATGCCCTTGTTCTGCAGCAGCAGAGATACTTAAAATCCTACAGACGCTAAGTTTTTGTCATGTTAAGAATAAAGATTGGGATTAAATCCAGAAAGCATTTCAGCTGTCAGTGACTTTGCCTGAGACCTAAAACTGTTCGTGGACATGACCTATCTTAAAAACATGATGACTCAGCCCTGTGTATACATAAGTTGGCAACTACTCGGGAACCTGAGTGAAATTAATTTAATAATCAAAATAATGAGAAAATAAAACAAGAAATGTAAGAGAAAGGGACTTCACTGAATTTTTCTCCATATTACATGCAATGTGTTTTTAAACCAAACCACTGCATTTTTAATCCAGACTTTAAACATAATGTATATAAATACATCGCCTCCACATGTTATAGTTCTCGTTTTTGTTTTGTTTTGTTTGCTTGTTTTGATTTTGTTTGTTTTAATGAAAGAGGGAGAACATAAATTGGGTGGGTAGGAAGGTGGGATCTTGGAGGAATTAAGGGAAATGAAGAACATGATTAAGATACATTGTGTGAAAATTTTTTTCCAGTTAAAAATCTTAAATATTTCCTCATTTTTAAAAACCTTTCTGCTAAGCAGCTAGGAGTTCCTGGCTGGCCAGTTACACTTATTACCAGGTGATTAAAAGGCACATCATGTATAACTGACATGAATATTCTTGATAGTTCTATAAATCTCCTTCCCCAAAAAGGTTCTTGATAGCATTACTGTACAGGAGGGAAGGATCATGGGCAGTCCTGATTCTTGACTGGCTGTCTCAAGGGCACTGAACTGAGATGGTGGAGCCCATGCAGTATCCAGTCTTCTGAGCAATGGACTTTAGTGCCTGAACCTCATCTTTGAGGAACGTAGCTCTTCACACTTTCCTGTCTTTTTTTCCCCTTTTTTTTTGCCTTTTTGAAGATGGGGCGGCTCACTCAAATCCCTGCATTGACTTTCACACGAGTACTTCTGCTGTGAATCACTAGCGTTATTTACAGGGAATTCTGCAGACTTAATTGTGAGGCTAAAAGACAATGGCAACAGACATTATTTTAAGTCAGAACCAGCTTTGGTCCTACATATTTTTTTTGCAGGTTATGACTCTACTCTTTTAAGAATGTCTCCATATCATTTACTGAATTTTCCAAAAAGACATTTTGGTTTCTAATAGATCCAGGTTAGTTCATTTACTGTCAGTATCAAGACCTATTGGACAACGTTCCTGTTAGTGACTACTGGACATACTTTTTAACTTTGCAATAAATAATGAGTGTCATCTTTAAACACAAGTGTTGGGATGCTTAATCTACCTACTTGTCTGGACTTAGAATAACCTAGGAGACAGAGAGCTACAGATGTGTCTCTGAGGGCACTTTCAGGGAGATTTAACTAAGGAGGGGACACACCCCCTAAACTTGAGCTGCATAACAGACTTGGGAAAGTGGGAAAACAGCACAAAGCATGCTGAGCCCCACATCCATCACTCTCTGCTTTCTGACTGCAGAAGTCATGTGTCCAGCCGTCCCAGGCTCTTCCCCTCTACACTGGACTATGTCTCCTCAAACTCTGAACTAAAATAAATGCTTTCGGCCTTAACTTGTTTGGGTCAGGAATTTTGTCAAAGCGATAGAACAGCAGCAAATGAACCTACTTTCCATTTATTTGCTAGTCATGGAGTTGTAGTTACAAAGAGAGCGAATAATTTGACTTAATGCATACTTAACAAATTGCATTTTAGTAGTTAATACAAAATTGTCCTCCCATTAAGAGTATATAAAACTCCATCTTTTTTCATTCTCTCCCATATACTTTATTTTGATTTTTAATCCTGTCATTTATATTAATATAAACAATATCATTTAGAGTGTAATTGATGCAAAAAGCATCTAGTAAGTGTCCATCAGACTAAATATACAAAACTTAAGTAATATATTCTAAACTCATTACAATAAGTAACGATAAGAGGGAATTTATACCCATTATGCTTCCATAGTGCTTTTAAAATAAAATCTAATTACAAATGAAAAATGCCAAACCTACTTCTGCACTTGAACTTAGAACAGACCCTTGAGTAATCTCCAAATCTGTTTTTCGCATCATTAACACAAAGGAAGCCAGAGGAATTTCCTTTGGGAGGAACGACAATATGTTCAGACTTTCTTCTTCACAAGGCATCTTTTAAGAGTTCAGGTAAGATTTCTGAATAAAGATCCACAAATGAATTCACAGGACCAAAGTTTTCTCTTCATCATATGCAGCAGGGGAATGAGGGCATGCTGACCACTCCACTCTGTCAGAATGCTTGATTTTATTCTTTAAAACCTTCAAACTTAGAAGGAGAATGGTTCATCTCTTCTTTTTTAAGGGTAATTCCATTATTCGTTGTGATCTACAATATACACAGAAGTGCATTTAACTGTAGTAACACTATTCAGTAATAAAGTTTCTTTCTTACCTCACATTTTGGTTGTCAACCACACTTTTAAAAAGAAAAAAATGTGTGAGACCACTGAATGGCACATCAATCCATGGTCTTCGTAAAACTAGTGTTCGTGAGCACACCAGCATGCTCAGATGCCATCCAAAGACAATTGAATAAGTCATAGTCCAAACTAATTATATCTTGAAGTAACACTATGTCTTGAGCTAGTAGACTTAAAAGCATTTTCTTCAGTTTCATATTGCACATGCCTTAATGCTAATGGAGGGCACTGATTTCCATTGTAAAGAAAATTCCAGAGAATCACCCAAATCTATTAAATAAGATTCTTCCACAGATATCATAAGCACAGTTCATTTTATATGCTGTCCAAATTATTTGTAACTGAAAATGCCTTTGCCCAAGAAATAGAAACTATGTACATTATCATTGAAAAGCAAAGTGAGCTTCATTAAATGATAATGACTTTTCTTAAGAAAAAAAATGAATCATATAAGTTGTTACTCTTGGACTATTCATTAAATGAAAAATCAATGCTCAGTGATAATTACTCCTTTACAGAAGCTGAAATCATCTAGAAAAGACCAAGGAAGAGATTCTTTTCCAGACAATATGAGGATTCACATTTGATGAGACATGTGCTTAAATGGAAATAGTCTGAAATGGGTAGAAGCTCTTTCTCCAGGAACAATTCTCTTGATCAGAGTTGGTTGAAATATATATCATGTGGAAACCCAGAGTTTCCAATAGACCCCTGAAAGTGTTACTGTTTAACTGATTTTTTTTAATTCATGGAAACAATCAATATCACATTTATTAATTCTTCCCAATGGCATTAGTTTTCCAGAGAAAATGGGAAGTAAATAAAGTTAGATTGCTGAGCCCTAAAAAGCTGTCAACAGAAATATGAGCATGGAAAATGACGGCACAATAGAAGAAAAGCTTCCGATGCAGTGAAGGAACCTCTCTTCTCCCAAATGTGTCTTTCTCTTTCCTATTCTACAAACAGAATCATAAGCAAGTGTTCTCCACAGCATTCCCGTAGTTCCTATAGCGATGAGAGAAGACTGGTGGAGCTGGCCATATTCTTTTTCAAACTTCTTATGTCTTATTCTCTTTCTACTCTAGAGAACATGTCCATTTGTATCCTAAATAACACAATAAATGAAATTTAAATGATAGATTAAAGTAGACCATAAAACACAGTCACTTCTAAGCTGTAAAGTGTTCATCGTGATAGCTCACGCACACACACACACAAAAAAAATTGTGTAAGTGGCTTTAAAAGGGATGGTGGTGGTTCTGTATTCTGTACTTGTATGTATGTTTTATGGACTGACCATTTGGTGCTGGATAACCAATCACTATGTTCTTCCATGGAGTAGACTATACCTGCCTGACTACTATCAATGATGGACTTTGATGTGGGAGAGCAAAATAAATAAGCTCTTTCCTGAACTCACACAAAGGAAAAGGAGATTGCCTACAAAGATATCCAGAAGAATGGAAGAAGACTTTATAGGTTATTCTTCAGATTGGATTGACTGCATTGGTAAGTAAGGAGGTTCCAGTAGAACATTTTGTAACTGGAAAAAAAAGAACCTTGTCTTTATACTGTATACTTCTATATTAAGAACTGGAATCCATATATGAAAAAAGGGTTGAAGATTGGGGGTGGGGAGAATATAATGAATGAGGTAAGTATTCAAAGGAGGCAATGTGAGAAACACGGAGAACAAGATTGACTGAAGGTTGAAGAGAAAAGAGGTCATGACCTCTTCAAGGCAGAGGAGCAAATTTTCATCAATGCCCAGAGAAACGAATGGGTCTTCAGAAACAAGAATGTTTTCTTTGTGATATAGAGTAAAAAAAAAAGTGATTATTAGTTTTCAATCTAAAATACATGAGAGTGATTAACATATAACATTAAAATATTCATGCATTCAGACAACATTCACAGACTACGTACCATGAATTAGACTATATATTGCTGAGATATAGCAATTTAAAAATCATCTATAACGTTGATGACAAATTGAAAGCAAGAAATAATATTTTAAAATAAAAAGTCTTTGGTATCTAAAACAAGTTTAGAAATCAACTTTTGCAAAAAATCATATTTTAATTTATTCACTACTAATTAGTATATAAGACCTATGCATACGAATCATGCACAATATGATTTTTATGAAATCTGTATCCATTGTAAGATGACTAGATTGATAAAAATTAGTTCACATCCTCTGTCTTTTTCTCCAACTGTGACCAAGAGGACAATAGTTGGAGCTGAGTGTTTGTCCCAGCAAAAAGACTCTGCCAAGCTAACCAATACTAAATGTATGTTTCTGTTCTCAGTGAAACATTGAAATGAGAGAAATGTCTCAGTTGCTGGCCCCAAATTCCGTTATGAGAAAACAGATGGGTGGAAGCATGGATTTTCTATATGCAGCTAGACAAAACAGTTGATGTTAGCAAACAATGTCTGCACTAGCAAGCCTGCAATCCCCAATATATTGCTGGTGTACAAATATTTTCCAGAAATTATGATTAATAGTATCTTCTCATAGTCCAGTATAGCCTGCTCTGTAGAGTAGTTTTCAGACATCATTTTATTTGGTTCATTGTACCTACAAAATGTTTCCTCCAGTAACTTCACTTTACTAAAAAGTGGGGATTTTTTTCCCTTATGTTACAGACTGTGCATTGAGAATGTGTGTTCTCATCATATACAATTCTTTTCACAATCCTCAAATTGGTAAGAAAAAAAATTAATGAATTTATGTGACTTAATATAACAGGCTGAAAAATCACAGTCATTTTGTTTAAGAGTTCTAAGTAAAAGAGCCATAAAAGATCTTTCCTATATGTAGTGGTATTTAGGTTAATAGTCCTTGTCCATTTTCTATTGCTACCATAAAAATTACTATAAACTTGGTGGTTTGAGTTAACAAAAATGTAGTATGTTACAGTTCTGTAGGTTAAAGTACAAGAAACATCTCCTATGCTAGAGTGAGTTAGGCTAAGTTCCTTCACAAGGCTCCAGGAACATATCCTGTTCCCTACATTTCAAGTCTATATAGGCCACCAGCATTCATGAGGTTTTGGCCCCTCCATTTTCTTAGCAAGCAATGTTAGATTTCTCTGACAATTCTTTTCTTTTTTTTTTTTTTTTTGGTTTTTCGAGACAGGGTTTCTCTGTGTGGTTTTGGTGCCTGTCCTGGATCTCACTCTGTAGACCAGGCTAGCCTCGAACTCACAGAGATCCGCCTGCCTCTGCCTCCCGAGTGCTGGGATTAAAGGCGTGCGCCACCACCGCCCGGCGACAATTCTTAAGTAATTACTTTTCTCCCTGTCTCTGTATGATGTCCCCTTCTTTTTCCCTTACATGAATATATAAGCCTTTATTTTAGGATGAGTCATAATTACAAATTGTTTTTTAATAATTTATTGAATTTATTCTTTGACAATTTCATACGTGCATATAGGATGCTCCAGTTACTGTAACCCTGCTCACTTCTCTCTCCCTCCCAATTCTATTATTGCTCCCTCCACCCTATAAGCTCCTTCACCACATTCAAGCCTTCTGTTTTGTTTTGGGGCCCACTGAGTTAACCATGGTCATTCATGTCACCATGATTTTGGAGTTATTCACTGTAGCCTGGTGCATATATCAGTGAGTATAAAACTAAAGACAATGACTGTCGCTCCACCCAGTTCATCAGGCAGGGGTAGTACTCTGTAAGCCCCTTCTAGCTCTTTCAAGCCTGTTATAGAGGGCTTCAAATGCTGTGTGATCACAACAGTAATGGCTCTCCCATGATCAGAAGGCAGAATTCCACAGATTATCTCTCTATCTTCTGGCTCCTACATCCTCTCTACCCTTTCTTCTATAATGTCTCCTGTGCCTTAGGGAGGCAGCATCAACGTCCTTTTCAGGCCAAACACTCAACCATCACTCAGTCTCAGCACCCTAAGCAGCCATGTGTCTCTGCATTCACTGTTACTTTAGTTTTTTAAATGATGCTTCTTTGATTAAGGCTGAGACTAGCAAATGTCTATCACATAAATGTAGATATATAGAAAGCACGTTGGTGCCATTTCGGTTTCACTAATCAATAGCAGTAAGTTCGCCCTAGGGACCTGGGCTTCTCTGATTCTCCATGTTTGTTTGTTTGTTTGCTTGTTTTTAAGATATTCTGTGGTGAGGAGTGTACACAGATTGAAGAGTTTTGAGTACTGTTATCATTAGATGGCTTTCGTTATGCTTTTAGAAAACTCTGCTTAGTAGGAAATTAATTAAAAGAAAAGCTGACTAGATAAAATTAACAGTATTGAAGATCTTATGACATTTTTAAATGAGCATTTGTTTCATTGGAATGAAGCTGTATTTTTATATTCCATGTGGCCCTATCAGTATTCTTATAGACTACTAATAATGGAAGAAGCCAAAGCATGTCTAGAAAGAGAGTGTAGGAAATAGTAAGTATCTCATACAAAGAAGGAATCAAAGCTCGTGGAATAATATTGGTTTATTTCTACTCTTTGAAATCTGAGATAGCTCATAATTTTAAAGGTCAATTTTATGTGTAAAGTACAGATGCTAGCATATTCCTAACATAACTGCAGACAATTTAGAAACATGGAATCTTATTCTGCCTACCTCAGCACATTGGAAAACTCACACACACACACACACACACACACACACACACACACACACATACATACACACACACAAACAACTAAGTCCTGTGTAAATTATAAAACATCACACAGTTGTGAGGAATTTCTATACAATTTTAGTGCCCTTTACATATATTACTGCTGACTAGAAGAGACTCATGATGGATGATTGGCATTTGTTTTAATTTCTTTTTAATAACAGAGGAATTGAAAATGACTGAATGTTTATTGTCCCAATTCATAACAAAACAGATTTTTTTTTGTTAGATTCAGGCTTTCAGTCAATAGGATTCTTCCCCCTCACTTCTTCTATGGCCACTCCCATTGCTGTCTGTCAATCAAAGGATTAAATATCCAGGTTAGAAAAAAAAGCACATCATATAATTTCAGCCCATTGTTGACAACTTGGTTCTGGAGAAAAGAAGACTAAAGGAGTCATGGGCAAGGAGGAAAAGGTCTGCTAAAGTGAAGAAACTGGTCAGATTGAAGGACTCTGGAGAGATTTGCATGTAATCAATCACAAAGATTTATAATACGTATGTTGGTGGGGTTAATCCCAGCAAAGTAAAATAAGATTTAGAGTGATTGTTTTTATTTTAGAGAAAACAGTGTAGAGTGTGTAATGATGCCAATGCAATGTTATCTGTAGTACTTTAAAGAAAATCAATTCTTAAAGGTTGCCAATAACATAAAAATATCCCATCTGTCATCAAAAAGATGTAAATCAATAACACGATGTCACCATCTGGGTAGGAGCTGTGGTTTGTGTTTGACAAGTTCTTGGGGTCCAGATGTGTGATAGCTCAGAAATACATAGACGAGTCTCAGCTTGGAACAGGCTTACGGTTCATCCATGGAAAACACCAAGGGCACCATCAGCTATAGGTTCAACATCTACAAAATATTCATCTTCTTTGACTATGAATAGAGAGGACAGAGTCCCCATTTCTATAGAGCATGGTGAAAATTTAGCATAAGGTTTCCTACCACTAACTGAAAGACATTCTCAGCCTCAGGTTTAGTCATTTCTTTGGGAAAATCAGTTTTCCTGCCTTCCACGCTATGCCTTCCTTCAACTCATTTCTCCAGATGTTCTGAAACAACATGAGTGTCTTGTACCTCACCTCATATGTCCCCAAGATTGGCTATCCTAAACCTGTTCTACTGAGCTAAACCTTCCTTCCTACCCTGATACAGCCCGACCTAGATGTGCAACAGTGACCCATCTCCTGCATCTCCCTTACCAACATTGCCAAGTAGATGAAGAACAAAACGAACAATCATGCATTTTCTGAAGGGGCAGACATCATGGTTGAGCACAGGCGGTATGGGGACAAGGGTGACATGGACATGTCGCTCATGAACCTGCTATCTTCATGGAGGATGATGAGATCCAACAGAGCTGAAAACGTTACACCTGGAAAGATGTTCACACAGATCCAGTAGCCCCTTATCACAGAATACCAACCAGGCCTGCTGAGACAGAGAAGAAGGTCTTGACCCTGACAGCTGTCCTTCCACTCCTAGTAACACTAATTTTTATGTGTTCATAAAGAAGTTTAAAAGAACCCACAATGTAACATCACCTCTCTCCTAGTAGGAAGGTTTCTCACAAAGTAAACAGCAAGCTTGGATAGCATTGCACATTGGGAAAATCAGTAAGAGATTGTGTGTTATTCCACACTTAAGCGTGAAGTCATAGGTGTCCCCAGCACACTGGAGGCATCAGGTATGAACTGTCAACTTTGAGGCTAGAAAGACTGAAAATTGTAACATTCACTTAGAAACTGCTTTGCTAGGCAGCATGGATTTCTCACTCTGGCCCACAATGTAAGGAAGTGGGGAGGAAAGCCTGGCATCTCTGATTTCATTTTGTTTGTGTCCTTAACTGGGAGTCAGATTCCTGCTTGACTGCATAAACATTAGTCATTCAAAGAATGTCAGTCTACCTAACTTAGCTTGTTCCTATTCAAGGCTGAAGGCACTAAGATAAGATTCTTTGTCCTAAACCTACAGTTTAGGGATTGCAGGGACACTAGATTGTCATCCCAAGGCAGACCACCCCTCAATTATGTTTACTTCTACCTTCTGCTCGTATTTTCCCTCCTTTAAGTCTAATACTCACATCAATAGCATAAAGATGGACTTGGGGTCACTGAACCTCTTTATCGTTATCTGTTTCTCTTCTTAACATGAACATTGATTAAATCCCATTTCTCTGCTTCTCACCATATCTTGTCTATTAAATTTAATTGCTGTACTGGGACAGGTGGGTGTGCTCAGCCTGGGCAGGGGAGGGGGCTAAAAACTCAGGTAACAAAATTATAACTTTAAGAATTAAGACTGTAAGATGATGTCCTTGTGAAGTTCACATGTGCTCAGGAGTAAAGGCAACTTAATTTCTTTATTAACTAGAAACAACAGCAAATCTCTGTCTACAATAACCCTGAGAAGTCAACAGTATGAATCCTTGTAGTGACAATGTAATTCAGGCTGAGAAAGTTTAAGTTGTGTTCACATGGTTGGTTGGAGTTCTTTACAGGGATGTTAAAGTATTTAAAGAGGCACTTAAGTCAGAGTGCTTATCCTACTTTGCAGTCTTAAATGTGGTTTTCCTACAGACAGCAGATGAGCAAGCACAGAGACAAAGAGCTAACAGAATTGTTAGACATAATTATTCTTGTTTTTCTGCAAGATAAGCAGTTTAAATATGCATACAAAATAGGTGGGCTTTTTATAACACTCCTTACATATACAAAACGTATCTTGCTCATATTCATTTCCATGTTTCTTGCTCATGTGTCTTGCACTCTACCTAGTCTGGTCTTTACCTTTTCAAATAGTTGCTTTCTTCTATATTTATATAAATCTATCTATCTGTCTATCTGTCTATCTATCTATCTATCTATCTATCTAAATCTATCTAAATCTACCTAAATCTATCTAAATCTATCTATCTATCATCTATCAATCTATCCATCTACATATAGATATCATATATATGACATATATACATATATATGACATATATATGATCATATATATCTGTCATATATAAGATGGATGATTGATTGACAGGTGATAGATAGATAGATAGATAGATAGATAGATAGATAGATAGATATCCATCTTATCACCTGTATTCCACCTACTTAAAATTAAATTCTGCATTTCTGTGTGGGAGAAAACATACCAAATTATTCTAAGTATTTTTTTTTCTATTTAGCATAGTAGTCTCCCATTCCATTAATTTTCCTGAAACTAGTAACCACGTGAATTTTGGTTACATTTTGGGTTTTTATTTTTGTTAATACAAAGCCAAAATAAATACAGTGAAGATAATAGAGAAAGAGGTAATACCTGAAGCAGACAAGGAGACCACTGGAGTCATTTCCAAAACAGTGCCTTCCTCAAACAAAGGAAGACTAGGAACTTTATGTAGGGGGCTATACATTTGAATACAAGGGAAGAGCAATTAGAACAATTAAGAGGCTGTCCAGTCCTGCCTGCCACCAGCCTCAAGTGGGGACCCCAGTCTGGGAGCCAACAGAGTGGTATAAAAAGAACTGGCCTGTGCATTGCAAGTCCTGGAGGAGCCCCAGAAGATGCCTGCAGCAAGAGAGTTCAGGAGAGCTTGTGATTGGATAGGATGTGAAGAACCCTTGATGATTGGGAGACTGAGTCTTGCCAGGGGAGACGCCTCACCCAGCAAAGTGCCTGCTATCCATGCATGAGGACCTGAATGTGGCGGCTGGGTATGGTGGCATGTACCTGGTACCAGGAGGCAGAAGAATACTAGAAGTGGAGGAGAGAAACAAATTCTATGGAAGCAGCTTTCACAGCCCTATTTCAGCTGTTCACAGGGATCCAGAACTCAGGCATCTCACCAATGTGCCTGAGTTATTACCAACACTTTCTGGTTGACAAAATTATTTCTTACCCTTATGTTTTACAGAGGGTGTCAGTTGAAGATTGCTTCTTGGTGAAGAATGGGACCCTGTGGTGCCCAATGTGGGGCTTGAACCTACGACCCTGAGATTAAGAGTCTCATGCTCTATTGATGGCATCCAACAGATTAAGATATATCAGGTTTGATCAGCCAAGACCCCCTGAAAGGTCTCCGATGACACCGTGGCCCAGATGATCCAACATCCAGAACAGTTTTGAGGCAACTGGCTCAGATGATACACCCTCACAGACTACCCCATAAGCCTAAAATTTTCTTTGTGTCTCCATAAGATGCAGCACCCCCTCCAGCAGGAAGTAGTAAGAGAAGCTACACCCAAATTCCCAAATATACCAAGCTGGCTTTGGAAAAAAAAAAAGAAGAAGAACAATTAAGAGGAATGCTTCTGTGCATACGCAGCCTGTACCAAGTTTTAGCTGAAAATAAAGCAAAGAGTACTTGGGAGTTCATTAACATGGGACTCTCCCCCTCAAGGTGCCTGCCTTGCTTAGTGACTATCATCATTATGTAACTCCATTCTTTATTATCTCATCAAATCTCATTATGTGAATGTACATTTTCTTTATTCATCCCTTTGTTGATGGATATCAAGGTTGGCCCCAATTTTAGATACTGTGAATGTACAGAGTATCTGAATATGTAGGCATTTCTGACACATCATGACTTTTCCTTGAAGTATAATCCTAGGAGTGGTATAACTCTGTCATATTTTCAACATTGTAATTAAGGAACATTCATATTGGTTTCCAGAGTGGCCAGACTAATTTATCCTCCCAGAATCAGTGTATACTTTCCTTCTCCCTACCACATTCTTCCCTACACATAATGTTTGTTCTTTTAATGATAGCCATTATTTCTAACTGAAATAAGATGCATCCTCAATAGAATTTGATTTGTATTTCCCTGCTGCATCAAGAGGTAAGGATGCTAAATGTCTTTTGTGTATTTATTGTCCATTTGTACTTTGTGTTTTAGAAAGTAATTGTTAAATTCATTTGCCCATTGGTTTAAATTTTCTTTTTAATTTTTACTTCCTTTAATTTTCAATGTATAGTTACTAAGACTTTCCCTTATTTATAAGTCATCTCTTTGCTCTGTTAATCATTTCATTTGCTGTACAAATCTATTTGAAGTCCTTTCCTCTGTTAAAAGAAAGGGTTTCAAGAATTTGGCATAAATTAGAACCCCTGTGTCCTCTTGTTAGGAATGTAAAGAGATGGAATGACTAGAGAAAATGGTGTCATGGAACTCAAAAATATCAAGTGTATAATTTCCCATGCTTGGCCAAACCTGATTCTGAAAACAGCCCAAAAACCTGCAAAAAAAAAAAAAAAAAAGAGCCTCAAAGAATATCTTGACACATGTGTTCTTATCAAAGCAATTCACAATATCCAAAATGTAAAAGCAACCCAAATGCCCTCAGTGATGACCAGGTAAACAATATATGGTGTGCAAATGCAATGTATTTTTCAGTCTGATTAAGAAAAGAATGTGTTTCATGTGTTGTAACATAGCTGCAGCTTGAAATCACCATGTTAAATGCAGTAAGTCAGTTGCTTAACAGGCTGTGCAACTGCAGTAATAAAAAGTATCTAGCACAGAGAAATTCATAGATAATGTAAGTTGGTAGTTACCAGGGCATGAGGAGAGTAGGATATAGGGAACTACCATGCAATGACTGTTGAGTCTGTATTTGATAGATGAAGAATTTCTAGAGCTCGGTCACATCTATGCAAATGTATTTAACTTAACAAGACTAAATTGTACACTTGTAAAACCAGGTTGAAATAGAAAGTTTTATGTGATATATTTTACTATATTTTTTAAAAACCCAACATATATACTAGTGAGAGTCATAGATTAGAGGAGAAAAAAGTTAAATCAAGAAAAGCCTTCAGCCAGTAGGGAGACACATTACAGACAATGACTTCAAATCTACAACTTGTGCCTTCAGGGTAGGTCCCAGCTACAAAGGGTTAAATGATAGCCCCTATTTTCCAGGTAATATTCTACAGTGTTACACATCCAAGAACCCACTAGCCTCATGCTGCCAGCCAAGAGAATTCTCCTGACAGACAAAGCCAATGTTCTACTAAAGAAAAGAAGAATTGGAAAAGAGTGAAACATTGAGTATTTACCTAATAACACAGGTATTCCAAGGTATTTATTTAAGATCATTAGGGTACTATATTTTAAACAGAGTTTATGCTTGAACAACTGATTTCAAAACAAAGTGCAATGTCAATGAAAGTTCTAAATAATCCATCTATCTGCTGTCTTATTACAAAGAATGGGCATATGTTGATATATGTCAGTCATGATATTGTTAAAATGAGTGTTGCTTTTCTCAATTTTAACTAGCGAGCCAAGACAGTAACTGAAATTTACATTCACACTGCAATTGTGTCAAAGTCCATCTCAGTGGACTTTGCCAAGGAGATAGGTGGAAATGATTTTTGTGATCCCCAGAAGACTCTCTACTTCTGTTCTTTGAAAACTGTTGAAGAGAAAGTAAGGTGAATTTTTTTTTTGTAGAAAAGATACTGATTGTTTCACTATGATGCCTACTGTGCCACCAGATGTTTCCTAAGGTCAAAGGTTCCTGGCAGGGTTCAGCCTATATCTGAATTGAGAAATGAATGGAAATTGGGGTCCACCTAGAGTCTTTGTGTGTCTACCATGGATATTGACTGTTTGCTCTAACCTGCTGGCACCTGTTCCTAGAGCCCTGACTATTTGACATGAATCTAAAGTTCTTACAATGGTGTCATTTTCTCTGGGGCTTCATAAACAGCAGAGAAGAAAAATTCAAAATGTGCCAGTTTCAGGTTTATCTTTTGTCCTGCCCTAGAAAATCACCTGGAAGGATTTCTCTAGGAAAGGATAAATCATTAGATCCTGGGAACTGAGAGAAAAAAAATAAAAGGCTGGCCACAGAGATAAAATGCTGT
>CABHPH010139296.1:0-24301 GCA_902168325.1 Peromyscus nudipes
GACACAGAAAAAGGCCTCAGAGTTCAGTGCAGACAGTAATTCCCCCTGGTAGTCTCTGTCTGTGGTTGTTTGAATCCATGGAGGTAGACTCCATGGCTCCTAAGAGTCATGGAGTACCTTTGTCTTTGTTCCTTTTGGTTTCCACAGTACTCTTGGAGGGAAATTGGGCAAAGGTGGAAAGAAAAATCTCATTTCAACTAACTTAGCATCCTTAATTGTTAGGACAGAGAACTGAGTCCAGAGAGGGAATTGCCTCTACCAGTGCTTCCCGGGGAGCTGAGAGGCTAACTATAGGCTTGGTGTTGGAATTCCGTGTCTGTTCTGTCTCACCAGGACTTTGGGAGAAAGGGATGGGTCTTGTCTTCGTGTTGTTGGTGAGAAGCTCCATGAGGGTGGTGGCCAACCCAGAGCTGGCCCACAGAAAGGGTCATACTGCCTCCATATATGAGTTCAAGTCCTGATGGTGTTACCCCTCAGTGGCCTTGAAGAAAATCATGCTTTTCTTAAATTGTTAACCAGCCATCTTTGGTCCTTGTAGGTTGCAAGGATTGAACTTGAGAATGTGTCTTAGTAACAGTGCGTTTGTTCAACCTGTGTAGTTGACAAGGAGATTGGCGCTCTCTTAACCAGGCAGTGGGATTTCCTGTACTGCACATGTACAACACTGAGACGCTCCCTTCTCGGAGATCTTACTTCTGCCTTGCCTGGCCCTAGGAGAGATCTGGCCAGCACTCTGGGAACATAAGTTCTGACCTACTCACACATGGTAGAAAGGGGATCCTTACTCAGCCACTGTTTTGCTGTATGGCATCAGTTTTACTATAGCTAAAAAGAGAGTTTGTATTTCTTTTGGAGACAGGGTTTTATTTTGTTGCCCAGCCTGACCTCTCAAGTAATGGGACTAGCATGGGCCACCATGCTTAGCACTGGTGTCTGGATTTTGGCTTTCAAATTTTCTAAGCAACAAAACTCCTTTTTGGGGGGAGGCAGAGGCAGTTGGATCTCTGTGAGTTCAAGGCCAGCCTGACCTCCATAGAGAGTCCCAGGACAGTCAGAGCTACACAGAGGGGTCCTGTCTCAATAAAATAAGATAACGTATTGGTACCTCAGCACATAAACCAGGTGAGGGCACAGCTGTTCTGATCGGTGTGATGAGGAACCTGGGACTCTCTCTCCCAGCTGTCCTTTTCCGGCTTACCATATTCCTGTCCTTGTAGACTCTACACCATGGTGCACTTCAGGATCCCTGAGTTCCTTCAGCCTCCAACTCTGGTGACTCTTGTTGTGGCCATGAATGCATTCCCTCAGCCCCCACTGTGTGCTGGCTGTTCTAGCGTAGAGCACTTTGTGAAGACTGTCCTCAACCTGAGAACACCAGGTGGCTGTCCCAGAGATGACACCTGAGTTTGTCTCTGCTGTGTCCTAAGAGAGGTCACATCCTTCCTGAGAGAGGGGCTCAAGCACATGCCAACTCCTTGGGATTCCTCCTAGGACACAGGTCTAGGGTGAGTGTAGGGTGCCTTGAACCCCCTTTCCACCGAGCAGCAGCTCTGCCCAGCTGGGTATGTTTCCAAGAGGAGGGTGGTGGGTCAGTGGGGACCTGGAGGTGACTTGCTTTTTTGGCTTCTCAGGAGAAAGCCGTCAGCATCTGGGAGTCCAAGGATTTCTTCTTTGAACTTGAACCTCTTCCGGGAGCTGTGGAAGCTGTGAAGCAGATGGCCAGTCTGCAGAAGTGAGTATGCCTGCCTGCCTGCCTGCCTTGGGACTCCACAGGCCAGCTCCACGCCTTTATCTTGCTGTCTTGCCCTTCTCTCCTCAGCCCCGCAGAGGCCCATTACATTCTCACTGCTGACCCCGGCAAAAGACCTTCCAGGCACATGCTGTGGGCACCAGCCTGACTGTGACACACAGCATGGGCTTTGCCCACCAGGGAAGTCCAGCTTGCCGTTGTGAAGCAGTCATGTGGGGCAGATGAGCCTAGTCTGCCAAGTCCTGAAAAGAGGATGAGCAGTAGGCCTTGCTTGGAAAAGGGGGATTCAGAAAGGACAGAGGTGTCATTTTGTTCTGGTGAACCGAGAGCTTGTGTGTGGTGAGGCCCTCACCTCACTTTCTACGGTCCTCTGAAGCCTATTGGAACTTCCCTGAGATCTTCTACAAGCACAGTCTTATTGACGTGTACTCCACACCTTGTAGCTTACCCATTCCGAGTGTACAGTTCAGGGGCTTTAGAGCACTTAAAAGGTATGGAGCCATCGCTACTGTCTATTTCAGAATTGTTTTTCATCGTCCCCTAATGTCAAGCCCATTAGCACACTGCTCATTCCTGCCCTTCCATGGTTCCTAAGAGCCGCTAATCCACTTTCTGCCTCCAGGGCTTTGCCTGTTATAGACAGTTCATGTAAGTGCTACCATCTAGTGTGTGATTTGGCTTCTTAATGATTTTAAGGTTTATCCATCTTGTAGTAGCTCCCGATACTCACTGTTCTTCTCTTGTGAGTGTGTGTGACTGGGGATGGGATTCAGGGCATTTTGTATGACAGGCAAGGGCTATAACCATTCATCTACACCCCCAATCAAGTACTTATGCTTTTGACAACTGAATAGTATCCATTGTGTAGACAGACTGCATTTTGTGTACCCATTCATTAGCTGGTGGACATTTGGACTGTTTTCGTCTTTCGACTTTGTGGGTAGTACTGCCATGAAATTTGTGTTAGCATTTGTTTGAACGCTTGCTGTTACTTCTTTGGGGCATATACCTTGAAGTAAAACTGTGAGGTTATAGGGTAATTCTATATTTAATGTTTTAAAGAACCGTCGAGCTATTTGCCATAAATTTCAGGAAGACTGCAGTTTTTTGATGGGATTGTCAACACTTGTTATTGTCTCTTATTTTTTTTTAGCTGTCCTGGCAGTGGCTGTGACTATGGTCTCTCATTGTGGTTTTTCTTTTTTGTGTGTTTTCTTTAAGATTTTAACTCAGATAGGTTCTCACTATGTAGCTCCAGCTGGCCTAGAGCTTGTTATGTAGACCAGACTGGCCTTGAACTTTCCAGCGCCCTCTTCCAGCATGGTTCCCCGAGGTACAGGAGTATTGTTGTAGATGTCGATCTCCATTGGGATGGGAGTCCATAACTTTTGATCAGTTGTGGTTTTCTGTGGTGGTCTCTGCCTGTGCCTCCTCCGTACATAAAGGTTTAGTTGGGATGAAGGAGAATGGCATGGAGGAGTCAGAATTGGCCAGGCTGTCTGTATTGAGGCTGAAGAGTTGAGTGCAGGTAAAGCTTGGGACTGAGGGTTGAACAAAGTCATTCTAAGCTCTGTTGGTAGGCAGCATGTGGTGGAGCAGGGCGGGGTGGGGAGAAGGCTGTGTGGCCTGGGCCTCAGCAGTCAGGCTTTGGAAGGAGCAGTGAAGACGAGGGAAAGCAGCTTGCTTGCCTTCCTTCCCTCTGAGGTTTGGGGGTGTGAGGAAAAGCCTGTCTACAGTCAGACCTTCATGTGAGGCAGCTCCAGAGAGGCTGGGCCAGATACTGTCGCTCTGCCAACTCTGTTGTCTCTTTGCACCTGATGTTTTCCTGAACACTGAGCAGGTACAAGCAAAACCCCCAGAGGCCACCAGACAGGTCTCCATACAACTCCCCAGGGACTAGTTTGCCAAAGAGAATTGAAGAAAACCACTCCTACAGCTCAGCTTGATGGGCCAGCCCGTACAGGCACCAGAGCAGAACACAATGCTCGGACTGTTTGGGACGGGGTGGTGTTGGTGGTGGTTGGGGCTCCATCCTGTGGCTGTGGGGAGGAGCAAGCACCTGGGAAGCCCTTCTTGGTCAGGATCAGCAGCCCAGAGGTGTGACAGTGCATTCATCATGCAAAGCCCGTGTCCTCTTGAGGCCCCAGAGCAGGAAAGCTTGTCTCGGTGGAGCCTGGCTCCCTTCCTGTGCAGCCTGCAGCCAGACGATGGAGGATAGTTTCCTTTCAGTCAGCTGGGGATGCAGCTCTCTTTCAACTGTCTGTAGACTCTGCAGTATATTTTTCCTTTATTTTCTCCCTCCTCCGTTGCTGGTGCTGGAGAAGGAACGCTCGGCCTTGGACGCTCCTTTTCTACCACTGAGCCCCCCACCCCCCTCCGCATCCTTTCAGTACTGTGCTTCTTACTAAATGCTTCTCTCTCTCCCTGCTTTCTTATTCAACTAGAGTATGCAATTAGCCCAGCTAAACTTCTGGGCCTAGTCCTGCAGACATTGCCCACCTCAGAGTTTGTTGTCTGTGGCCAGGGCATATCATTTGTTGCTTCCCAGGACCTTTGAATCGGGCAGAAATTGCAAGTTGTAGCCTCTTGTGTGGGAAGGTGCAGAACAGTGGGTTTTCCCATAACGGGTACAGGCTTAGACCCTGGCTACAGTGGTGTGGACGCAGATGCAGGGCTCGGCTAGCAGAGGTGGGCGGTGTGCAGTGGTGTGGACGGAGATGCAGGGCTCGGCCAGCAGAGGTGGGCGGTGCGCAGTGGTATGGACACAGATGCAGGGCTCACTGCGCTTTCTCTTCTGACAGCACTGATGTCTTCATCTGCACAAGCCCCATCAAGATGATCAAGTACTGTCCCTATGAGAAGGTAAGGAGTACGTGCCAGGCGAGGACTGCTGTGTGACACAAGGCCCCATCCTGGTGTGCCCTCCCTCTCTACACCAGCCTAAGGCTCTGTCTCATGGTCTGGATGGACTTGTTTCAACGTGGGCTTGGTGGGAAGGGTACCTGCCACATTTATCAGCTGTGCCTGGTCCAGGAAAGTCTGGTAAAGCAGGTGACAGGGATCAGGGAGGGGTCAGATGCTCAGGGACACCCGTGCATGAACAGAAGTCTTTTCATTTGTTTTCACACTCTCTCTTGTGGTACTGGGACTGGAACTCAGAGCATCATGCATGCCAGGCAAGTGCTCTGCCACTCAACTTCGTCCTCAGGCTTACGTGAAAAGTCTGACCAAGAGCTGGTCATGGTGGGCCAACCTGTAACACCAACACTCGGTAGGTTGAGAAAGGGGGATTGAAAATTCCAGGCCAGCCTGTGCTACATAGTGAATTTGAGGCCAGCTTGGGCTATAGTGAAATCCGTCATGGCCCCCTTCCTAAAACAAAAACCAAGAAAGAACGTATAAGCAAAGCAATCCAAGTTTTTTTTTTCTGTGAGCTCCTTTGTCTGATGAAGAAGTAAAACAGTCTAAGTGGGGTGCTTTCTGCACATTAGAAGTCGCGGTTGCTTTCTGCACTGGGCGGGAGGATTGGGTCACCACACCTTGTGGGTTTCTCAGATGCTCCTGTGAGCTCAAGAGGCTGGGTTCCCAGTCACCTCCACCCCCTCAGGCTTCACATCTTCATGCTGAGTGCTTCTGAGTATCTCTACCTTCCTCTCTTCCCACACAAGCCTTCTTCGCCTGGAGTTGTTTGTATGCCTTGCTGGGTCAGCTGGTGCTCATCCCCACCCCTTTGAACTGTCAAGTCTGCATTCATTTCAGCCTGAGGGAGTGGGTGTTCAAGCCACAGCTTGTGGATGGAGTGAGGAGTGAAGGCTGGGTCTCCTCTTTGTATCATAAGACCAATCCACAAAGGAGGTTCTGGACAGGTGGGGACTGGTTAGAAAGAGACATTGCAGTAACACTGACCTTTTGAGTCAGAAACTCTGGGAGTGGCAGCGTGGTCTCAGCCAACTTGTCAGATGGTTCTGCTGGACCCCTAAACTTGAGCCGTGAGGGTCAAGTGATTGGATGACAGGCCAGTCAGTACAAGTGCCCTGGGTGGCTGTCAAGTTCCTTTAGAGAAACCAGCGTGGCATTATGTACACATCTCCCCCTGTACTTGAGTACTTAAGCCATCCCTGGTGACTACAACACCGGATACAGTATGCATGCCTTTGCTGTGGCCTTCTTCTCGTCCTCCGTGGCTAGTGATATGGGCCTTGTTTCCTGTATTCTCTTTCTGAAACATGCCTGGCATCTGTCTGCTTCTCTTATTGCTGCGATTTTAAATTTCTTTGTAGAACTAATGAAACTTTATAAGGTGGATCATGTCAGCCCCGTGTCAATTACTTTCCTGTAAAAATAAGCCTGAAGGCCTGCCTGGCTCTTTCCATCCACGGAGTTCCCACCCTCTGTGTTTTATGCTGTCCTTGACTTGTATTATGGCTCAGATGTGAAAAGCCCTCTGTAGATTCATGTGACTGCTTAGCCCCTAGTTTGTGGTGCTGTTGAGGGAGGTTGTGGAACCTTTAAGAGATGCGGTCTGGCTGGTGAATGTGGGTTGCTGGAGGCAGGTTTATGGGCTGGAAACCCGCTTCCAACCTGGGATTCTCTAATCTCTGTTTCCTGGTCCACCCAGATGTGAGCCAGCTTTCCCCATGCCTTCCCTGCCATAATAGATGGTGTGTCCTCAAACCATGAGCCAGAACCAATCCTTTCTTCCTTAAGTTTGTTCATCCAGGGTCCTTATTGCACTGACCAGCACAGTAACTAATGCAATTGGTAATGTCCCACATTTGCTGACCACCATAGCTAACGTTGATTCCGTCTCTGCCATGTCATAGCAGAGACATAGCTGTCTCGGCCCTGGTTTCCTGTACACCGCTCAGATTGGCTCTGTTTCTTTGTTTCTGGGTTATTTTCTGTCTCCTACCAGACTGAGGTCTGCAAAGGTGATAAGTGCCCTTCCTTCTTCCCCAGCACAGAGCTAGGCACCTGGAGAACACTTGAACAGATCCATTGTTCAACAGAGAACTATCAAAGACATTTAAAAATTATTTTTTGAATTGCATACATGAGTATTGTATTTACATAATTTCTACCCATCCTCCCTCTCCAACACCTCCCCTGCTCTCCCTCCCTCTCAGCTTCATAAGCTCTTCTTTAATTAGCCTCCCTCTCTCCCTCCTTCCCTCCCTCCCTCCATCCATCCTCCTTTCCTCCTTCCTCTTGAGCCCATTTAGTGTTGCGTGTATATGCATATGCTTAGAGATAGCCTCTTGGGATAGGATAACCTAGCAGGGAGCTCATCCCTGGAGAAAATGGACTCCCTCACTCAGCAGCCATTGATTCCCTGTAGCTCTTCATCCAGGGATGGGGCCTTGTGAAATTCCTCCCATTCACATTAACGTGTCAACTGGTATTTTCCTGTGTAGGTCTGGTTTAGGTAATCGTATTGTTGAGGTTTCGTGGGTAATGCTTCCTTGTCCTGTCTTGAAGACAGCATTTTGAAGCAGGCATCCTGGTCTGGTTCTTACGACCTTTTCCGCCCCCTTCTCTTGTTTTTCCTGAGCCTTAGGCATAGAGGTTGTGTTGTAGATGTATCAGTTGGGGGTGTGCACCCCATTGTTCTCTACATTTTGACCAGTGTGGCTCTCTGTAATAGCCCCCATCTGCTGCAGAGAAGCTTCTCCAATGAGAAGTGAGAGCTGCATTTATGGGTCTACAGATAAAAACTTAGAATGCAGTAACAAGTTAATAGGGTTTACGGAAATGGAAGGAAGAGAGTCTCCTCTAGGGTCTGGCCTCTCCAGCCATGATGGGTAGTTAGCTAGATTCACAGTCATGAGTTCCTGTCATGAATTCCCTCCTACTGAGTAAGCCTTAAGTCTGCCTGCCATCACTCTGCACCTACCCCTGCTTAAACTTCACCTCACAGTTCCCCCTCCTCTGCCTTCATGTCACACGGTTGCTGATCATCTTTTAAGCAAACCGCCCTCTATTTGTTGTGAGATGAAGTGCCCCAGTCTTTGCCTGGTTTTTCACTGGGTTGCTGTGTGTAGGTTGTGAGAATCCTTTCTGTAGTCTAGAGACCAGTCCTTCATCAGGTGATGTGTTCTGCAGATATTTTTCCAGTCTGTGGCTTTTCATCTCCTTAGGTTTTTAAAAACTGTTGTTGCTTTTTAAAACATTTTTTTGTTTGTTTTTGTTTTTTCGAGACAGGGTTTCTCTGTGTAGTTTTGGTGCCTCTTCTGGATCTCACTCTGTAGACCAAGCTGGCCTCAAACTCACAGAGATGAACCTGCCTCTGCCTCCCAAGTGCTGGGATTAAGGGCGTGCGCCACCACCACCTGGCTTTAAAACATTTTTATATATTTTTAAATTTTATTTTCTGTGTGTCCACAGGGCCTACTGCTACAGTGCATGTAAGTTAGTCAGATGACAGCCTGTGAGAGTCAGTTCTCTCCTTGTCCCATGTGGGTCCTGAAAGTCAAACTCAGGTTGTAACCTTTCCCACCATCAGCCTATTGCTGCTTTGTTTTTTGAGGCAGAATTTCCCTGAATAGCCCTGCTGGCCTGGAACTTGCGATTCTCATACTGCAGCCTTCCAAGATTACAGGTGTGAACTGCCATGCCTGGCTTAGCAGTCTTTTTTTTTTTAATTAAAAAAATTTAATATAACATATAGTCACATATATTTGGTCACATTCTTTCCCATCCCCCAAAGGCCCCCAGATCCCCCCTCCCTACCCATCCCATTTCAAATTCTTTTTCTCTCTTAAAAAAAAAAACCAAAACAAAGTACAAGCAGAAAAGAAAGAAAATAAGATAGAACAAAACATGGATTCTGTTGGCCAACTATTCCTGAGCATGCAGCCTACCTGGGATGTGGTTAATACTTTGACTAAAGAAAATAGATTTAACCCCCCTCCCAGTAGCAAATAACTTCTTGGTTAGGGGTTGGACTCTATACCCACTTCCACTTCTCCATGCTGGGATTTTGTCTAGAAGAAACTCGTACAGGTCTTGTGAGTGAGTTTAGTTAAGGTTTCTACTGCTATGACCAAAAGCAACTTGGAGAGGAAAGGGTTAATTTGGCTTACATATCCTTAATCATGATCCACTGAGGGAAGTCAAGACAGGAACTAAAACCCGGTAGGAACCTGGAGGCAGGAGCTGATGCAGAGGCCGTGAAGGTTTGCTCCTCAGGACTTGCTCATCCTGCTTTCTTATAGAACTCAGGTGCCAGGGGTTGTACCACCTACAGTGGCCTGGGCTCTCCCCCATCAATCACTAATCAAGGAAATGCTCTAAAGGCTTGCCTACAGCCTGGTCCTATGGAGGCATTTTCTCAACTGAGGTTCCTTCCTCTCAGATGACTCTAGCTTTTGTCAAATTAATATAAAACGAGCCAGTACAAGGATGCTGTCACAGTCTCTCTGAGTTCATCTGTGCATTAGCCCTGTCAGATCTGGGAAACACTGTTTCTTTGAAGTTGTCCACCACCTCTGGATCTTAAAATCTTTCATCTTCCTCTTCAGCATAGATCCTTGAGTGTCAAAGGGAGGAGTTGGATAAAGACATCCCATCACGAAGCATGCAGATCCACAGCTGGGCAGGACTTCTGGCCTCAATTCTTCCCATCGTTCTTAGCAGCTTCTGGGACTGCAGGAACTAGCTCTCAGGGAGGGGACACGTTGGACCCAGTTCTAGCTTTATTTCTCCAAGTCAGCAGCCCAAACGTGAAACCTCTTCAGCAATAGGCTCTTACCATTCAGTCCTGGAATGCAACCAACAACTGTGGTGATGGCCTTTATTGTTTTAGGGGCTTCTAGGACCTCTGGGCCAACAACAGAGAGATTGCCCGTTCTTAACACTGGGGTTCCCAATTAACCACCTTACGGCTTCTGGGTGCATCTATTTTCACCTTTTGTATCTCTTTAACAGTGATAGGCACGGGGCCTTGCAAACTTTCCCCTATCTGTTTGGTGGGTATCACTTGTGCCTTACCCAACCATAAAGCTCCCACAAATTCCACAGCAACACCTGTTCCCTCCCTTTGTGAACTAATGCCCCGTGCTGGCTTCTTCAGGTACACTCACATATTTCTTAAATGAGTCTCCAAATCTCCACAACCCTAGGGTTAGCCTTGTGCTGTCCATATGTAACAAAACCTTTCTACATGGGCTGGGCAGAGCGGCGATCTGAAGACTCATAATGAATAGTGAGTGGGACTGTGGAATAAGCCTGGTGAAGCACTGGGAAGTCCGTTGTCATCTGTTTTGAGCTGTGTCAGGCGATCACAGGAGTTCACTACTCGGGAGATACTAAAGTCAGCCATAAGCAAGGTCTAACAGTGCGGGAAGATTTTACCCAGTAGTATCAGTTATTCCCTCCATAGATCCAGAGGTGGATCAAAGGCACTAGCTTAGCTCTCCACAACTCTCAGTGGCTCTCTCTGAGCCATTTCACTTCCACACCCTGGAGCTCTTCCAGAGGCCCTCCCTGTATTTCCCTACCTTTGATGAACTTGGTAAGAGTAGCTCAGCCCTGCCCAGAGTCAAGGGGCAATGAGACCCACCTGTCTGCTTACCCTGGTTCCCTGAGTCAGGGAAGCTCTGGGTTGGCACTATGGCTGGAGCTGCAGCTGTGGTCTCCATCCATCACACCTGGCTACTGGTGAAGGCCTTGGCTTACCAAGCTGTCTATACCGTTAGCACCTTTTTTGGTGTGTGTGTCAGGGGACAGGGTCTCACTTTTCGGCCCTGGCTGGAGCTCACTGTGTAGACCATTGAACCCATAGAGGTCCACCCACTTTGACACTTGTCCTGGTTGATTTTTTTGTCAACTTGACACAAGCTAGAATTATCTGAGAAGAGGAACCTTTGTTGTGGAATATTATTTTAAGATGTGTTACATTTGTTTTTTGCAGTGAAACATTTGTTTAATGATGCAAAGGTGTTGCATTCGTCTATGTTGCATTTGTTTAACTCTGTGAAGCTGTGTTATTTTGCCTGTCTAAAACACTTGATTGGTCTAATAAAGAGCTAAACAGCCAACAGCTAGGCAGGAGAAATGACAGGCAGGTCTGGCAGGTAGAGAGAATAAATAGAAGGAGAAAACTGGGAAGAAAAGATTGAGGAGCAAGAAAAGGAGAAGAAGAGGAGGACACCAGGGGCCAGCCACCCAGCTACATAGCTGGGAATAAGAAGTAAAGAAAGGCATATAAAATAGACAAAGATAAAAGCCCAGGGACAAAAGATAGATGGGGTAATTTAAGAAAAGCTGTCTAGAAATAAGCCAAGCTAAGGCCAGGCATTTATAAGTAATAATAAGACTCCATGTATTTATTTGGGAGCTGGGTAGCAGGCCCCCAAAGAGCAAAGAGCAAAAAAACAAAAACAACCCCCCAAAACCCCTACATTTTAAAATAATACTCCACAACAAACCTCAGTTGAGAAAATGTCTCCATCAGATTGCCTAGTCTGTGGTACATTTTCTTGATGTGGGTAGGCCAAGCTCACTGGGGACAGTCACCCCTAGCCTCAACCTTCCAAGGAACTGGGATTTCAGACCTTTATCATATGTCTGACTTAATTAAATTTTTATTGTGTTAAATACATATAACATAGAAGTTCCTCTCTTAGCCATTCCACATGTATATTCAGCATATTTCATTGTTATCCTTTGCAAATGGAATTTTTGTCTAATTATAATAATCATATGAATAGAAATATAAGTAATTTTGTATATTGTATTATCTAGTTTTTGGTGGGTGGTGGTGGTGGCACTTTGAGACAGAGTTTCTCTGTGTAGCCCTGGCTGTCCTAGAATTCACTCTGTAGACCAGGTTGGCCTTGAATTCACAGAGGTCGACCTACCTGTGCCTCCCAAGTGCTGGGATTAAAGGCATGCACTACCACCGCTGGGCTGTATCATCTATTTTTAATAGTTCTAATTGGGTTTTTTTGTAGATTATTTGGGGCTATTAGAGTTCAGTTACAATTATATGTACTAGGTATTAGTAGATGTTTGTGTTAGCCAGGTTCCTGTTACTGTAAAAATACCTGAGATAAATCAATTTATAAATAGATTTATAAACCTTTGTTCAGAGGTTTGATTGATTGGCTCCCTTGCTTTGGGCCTGTGGTGAGGTAGCCTATGGCCATGGCAGAAGCCATTAGAGAGCAAAACCACTTCGTTCATGGCTAGAGAGCAAAAGAGAGGAAGAGAACGGGGCCAGAGTTCCACAGTCTCCTTTGAGGACATGCCTTTAGTGATCCAAAGATCTCCCATAAGGTCCAGCCTCCCCAGGGTTCTAACACTTTTAACAATGCCACCCTGGGAAACAATCCCTTACCACATGGGCCTCTGCAGGACATGGTAGCAGTATCCTACATCAATTTAATCATGCCGACTATATCCTGAGGGTGCAGATCTTAGGAGGTCCCACAGCTCAGGCATTATCAGAACCATGGAGTGGGAAGGACACCCGGGTCCTCTGATTTGTGATAAGACCCAGAGCTATAGCTTCCTGTACCCACTGTGTGCCAGGTGCGGCACAGGGGTTCCACACACATCTTCCCACCCGTGAGATAGAAGGTGCTTGTATTAGTCAGGGTTCTCTAGAGGAACAGAACTGATAGAATGAATATATATTTATGGGATTTATTAGAGTGACTTACAGGCTGTGGTCCAGCTAGTCCAACAGTGACTGTCTACTAATGGAAAGCCCAAGAGTCCAGTAGTTGTTCACTAGGCTGGATGTCTCAGCTGGTCTTCAGTATTTGCAGGAATCCAAGGAAGTAGGCTCTAATGTCAGTGAAGGAATGGACTTGCCCCCAAGATCAAGAGCAAGCAGGCAAAGAGAGAGAGCTTCCTTCTTCCATGTCCTTTATATAGGCCCAGATTAAAGGTGGATCTTCCTACCTCAAAAGATCTGGATTAAAGGTGGGTCTTTCCACTTTAAATGATTTAATTAAGAAAAGTCCCTCACAGGTGTACCCAGCTGCTGGGTTTTAGTTAATTCCAGAGGTCGTCAGAATTCCAGAAGACTAGCCATCACAGTACTCTTGTTACCACACATGGATCAGGCAGCTTTCCAGGAATGAGCAAGGCTCCGAGGCAGAGCAGTGGCGTGTCCATTTAGAAGTGGTAGCTTAGTCGCTCAGGCAGGAACCCGAGCGACCCTCCAGATACAGGGCAGGAGAGTGCAGTGGTGGGAACCATCACTGGCCCTCTTTGAACTAGTTTCTTTATCTGTACAGAATCTGTGGACCACAGTACTGTTTCCTTTGTACAGTTGCTCCTCTGTGGTTCGTAGACAGGCCACGTAGACAGGCCACGCCAGAGACGAGAGACTGGGTGCATGGGACCAGATACTTGTGATGATTTGATACCGACGCTGCACCCCGGCACGTGATTATCAATCACAGAGGTGATGGCTACAATGAATTGGAAATTCACAAAGGGAAGTAAAACTTCTTGGCTCTGTGAATGGTTTGTAAACCACGGTGTTCAGGGACCAGACGCTGTCCTGCCTCAGAACCCCTGTGCCACTAAGCCTGGGTTGCCTAGTTGTGAACCCCTCAAGCCCAGGGGTTCTCCCTGGTTCTTCAGTATGCCTCACACAGACAGGGCCAAGAGCTGCAGGGTGGGGAGGATGTCTGCACCCAGGTTGTCATGAGGGTAGGAAGGCGATGGACGTCAAGTACACTTACATTAGTAGCCTTGGTTTCTGTCTTTCATTCTCCCTCTGTGTCACCTCCATGTCAACACTAGGGTCACTTATGTCTTCCCCATAACCTGACCCCTGGAGGTTGTCCAAACCCCACTCAGGTAAGCACTCCAGAGATTCAGCCCACCCACCACCCATCTGCCTGAGGCAGCGTGTTGACCCCGCTAAGCTGCTTTGTGAGCCCAACGGAAGCCTGTTTCCCCGCAGTGGTGTCTTTCTGAGAAGATGGCCACTAGGGCCTGCAGGGCTTCACTGAGGCCTTGGCCATGAAGCCTTTCCAGTTAGAGTGACCTCAGGCAGTCTGTCCAGAAAGGACTGTTTCTTCTTCATTGGTCACGTGGACATTTGGACAGGTGTCCAAAGAACTACTGTCCCTATCCTAAAGGATGTCAGAGGTGGTTGCAGGGATACAGATAACGTGGCCACAGTTATGGCCATCACCTGGAAGGATGAGGAGTGTGAAGGTGAAGGAAGCAGAGGGGGGACAATTTTAGGAACTTGCAATGTCAGGGGAGAAGTGTGCCTGGAAAGTGTGTGAGAGTGTCATGTCTGTGTGTGTGTGTCGTGCGTGCATGTGTGTGGTTAAAGGCCTGAAGAGATGGAACTGTCTGAAAATTAAGGTTACCATTATGAGGCCCGAGGGCACGTGTGGGATAGGGCAGGGCCTTGCAGCCCTCCCTATAGGCTCTGCTCTGTTTTCCAAGTCCTTCCTGTGCTAGAGGTCACGTGGGGCCGCATGGAGTTTGCTCATGTGTCTGCCCAAGTCACTTGGACCACAGCTGGGACAAAAAGGACCTGCCTGAGGCTTGCTGCAGGTGATTGCACAGCCTTTCCCCTGGAAGGTCATTCCCTATGAGCCAGTGGACACTTGCAGCCATCTTCTTCTAGCTCCTGGCTGCTGTTAGTTCTCCAGGTGGGGCCAGAGGAATCCTGGCAAAGGCTCCTGTTCCTTTCTGCTGGAAGCTTCCCTGACTAAAGTCCATACCTGTCTTGGTCTGTGAGCAGATCAGGGAGGATGTAGAAAGGCAGCCAGATGGCTAGATACAGCTACCCACTGGGCAGTGTGGCATGCCCGTGAACCTCAGGCCCAGGGCCACTCATCTCTCTCCTGGTTCTCCCAACAGAACCAGAGCCAGTAGCTAGTCAGGCCATATCTGTTGCCTGCCTCACTAGGGTGGTGCAGGAGGGAAGGCCGTTTTCCCAGTTCCCAAAGTGTCCTGGGAAAGGGAGAGGCAGTCCAGAGCCCCACAGTGGCGAAGGGAAGTGTGGCCTGCCGGAGTGCACAATGTCCTGTCCGTGGTAGCTGTTCCCGTGGTCTGATGGTGGAGCTGTCTGCCTGTCAGTCTGGCAGACACCTGCACTCTTTCTGTGGGCCTGGGACACCAGCTCTGCAGCACCCCTTTGCACTGATGTGACCGTCAGGTTCTCGTAGCTCTCCTTTCCCCCAGACTACAACTCCCCGTCCCCCAGTATCATATCACACCCGGTTTGCCTGCAGCTGTCCCTGCTTTAAATTCCCAGCAGAGACACTGGGCAGATCCGCTGGTTATTTCTCTGTGAGTCAGCCACCTTAGGAAGTCACTAAGCCCCCAGGACACAGTGGCAGCCAGTGTGACTAACCTTTGATGGAGTGCTGAGAGCGGTCTCTGTAGCTCTGGGGATGTCAGGTGTGGGTCGGAGTTGTGACCCTTCTGTAATCTAGCTGAAGAGTATGCAGGTACACAGCTCCCAAGTGACAAGTTCTTGGCCACACAGCTTCCAAGTGACAAATTCTTGGTCATAGAGCTGCCTGAGTGGACCCTTTATATTATTAGCCTCCCTCCCTCCTGAGTGCTAGGGTTCAAGGCTGAGCCATTCCCAGATCTGTCTGATGTCATATTCTCCTCTGTTACCTCCAGTACGCTTGGGTGGAGAAGCACTTTGGCCCTGAATTTCTGGAGCAAATTGTGTTGACCAGAGACAAGACTGTGGTCTCTGCCGACCTTCTCATAGATGACCGGCCAGACATCACAGGCAAGTAGCCCAGGGCAGGGATGTGGGTGGCAGGGGGAGGGTGGGTGGCCATAGTTGCATTCTCCCTTCTCCCACATACCTCCTCCTGGGGTCTCCTCAGCTCCCTTCCCACCTTTACCAGGTGTTTACCAGCTCCCAGTCAGGGACTTCCTCCTGTTGGGAAGTCCTACCTGCACTCTAGGGACAGGGGGCTACTGGAAACCAGAATGTCTGTGCCTTACCCAGACTGAGTTTGACCTGTTGGCTTTCCTGAGTGAGAACCCAGCTTTCGTTTTCAAACCTTTATGTTTAGTAACAATGGTAGTGCAGGGTAAGTCTACTATATAACAGGAAGTGACAGTCTAGTGTCTATGGCTGACAGTGGCTTGGGCATTGCATTTGTCCCTTTTTTCGGTTCCAGCTAATGACCCCTTCCCAGAAAGCAAGCAAACCGATAACTTGGCTCACTTAACTGAGAAGGTAGGGTGGAAGAAGGGCTTCAGGCATGGTGGGATTTGGGAGTTCCGTTAGTCAGTCCACACTGTTTCCTGTCTCCTGGATGTGTTCTGCCTGGTTTTGCCACATTGTGGGCAAGATGTTTCTGCCCTGGTAGTTCTTAAGAGTTACAAGTAACAGTTTGTTCTGTTTTGGTCACATCGGTAGGAAAACAGTTTCTTTCCTGAAGCTTACTGAGTGCCAGGGAAACATGCCTATCTGCCGCAGTCTCTCCAGAGGTCTGTGTGGATGGAGACCGCCTCTCTTAAACCACAGGTCTTCTGGAGGCTTCCATGGGGCTTCAGCCACAGGAGCTAGCAGGTCGCAACCCCAAGGAGCCTATCAAGTTGTGGCACAGTGTGAAGGAGATTGGTACCAGTAACTGCAGGGCATGCAGGCCTGGGCTTCCCACTTGAGCTAGCACAGGATGAGCACAGAGGTGGCTGGCCAGGCCTAGCAGTGGGGATGACAGATCCCCTTCAGCCCTCACCGTGCGGACCGCTTCTTGGGTGTTGCACGGAGCACCCTGTGCATGGTGCCTTGTTTTACCCTCATGCCTTCTGTAGGGCAGGCTACTGGAGCATCACTTTGCAGACAGAGAAACTGAGTCAGATGAGGCACGACACCCGCTTATGGGGCTACACCGGGGCCCCAGTCTTTGGACTGAGGCGCTGCTCTCCTCCCCAGGGGCCGAGCCACACCCCAGCTGGGAGCACATCCTCTTCACCGCCTGCCACAACCATCACCTGCAGCTGAAGCCCCCTCGCCGGAGGCTGCACTCGTGGGCAGACGACTGGAAGGCCATCTTGGACAGCAAGCGTCCCCACTGAGGGCTGTGCTGTGACTCTCTCGTGGTCCAGTGTGGGGCTCGCAACTCATGACTGGACAGCAGACAGCCTGCTGAGGGCTGTACCGCAGTTCCTTGGCACTTCCTGGAGGACCCCAATGGACTCTTTGGTCAAGACAACTTCTTGATACACTCCCCTTCTTCTCCTAGCCCAGGCCATAGCCTGATCTTGGGGCATGCTGGGAGAAAGGCATTTGCTCCTGGGCAGCTTGGCCTGTCCTCAGGCAGTGGCCCACACCACTCCCTCTCACTGCTTCCAATAGGGATGTTCTCTAAGGCACTGGGGTGCCCTGGTCCAGGATCTGCAGCCTTTGCAAAGGTAAGGAGTGCCAGAGAGAGAGACGACAGGCTGCCCTGACAGGCATGTGCTCTTCCACCTCTAACACGGTACCTTGTCCAGTTTGCCCACTTGGTCTGTTCTCCTCCTGGCTTTCAGTGGCCACCAGGCTCTTCCGGAGGCCAACAGTGACCCTGCCTATGGCGAGTGCTGTGGTTTCTTTCTCTGGTGTCCCTAGATCCCGTTCACGGCCCAGAAAGGAGTCAGCAGGCTTGAACATTTGTTGACCGTATGAGAAATAAAAGCTATTCACATATAGCCCGTGCCGTGGCCTTCCCTAGCACCTGCCCCAGGGTCATCTAGTGTGCCATCTGCCTGTGATGTAAGCATCTGGCAGCCCCGCACACTGACGAACAGGACAGGTGGGCATAGCGCTCCTTTGTGTGCCTCACATGGTACCACACAGGAGCAAAGGCAAGACGGCCTGGATGGTGGCGTAGCTGGCAGCCTGGTGGTTTCTTTTGGTCCCGTTCATCTGAGGGAGGCACTGCTTCTCTCAAGCACCTCCCCCAATGCCTTACCCCTTTTCTCCTAACCCTGCAGTCAGGCACAGGGCCTAGGAACTGCTGTCACAGCCTCAGCTGTTGTTCCCTTTGGGCTGAATCCCTGGGAGGCGACACTTGAACCAGCCACCCCCCAACTGCCCTCTTGCGAATTTTAGAAACAGTGCCCTCGAAGGCCAGTTGCATTCTCAAAACCCTGATTTGAGATGGGCATGGTAACACACGCCTATTTTCTCAGCACTTAGGTTGAAGCAAGAGTATTGCTGTGAGTTCAAGACCAGCCTGGGCTACATAGTCTAGGCCAGTCAGGGTTACACAGCAAAACCCTGTCTAAAAACATTAAAAAGCAGTACCCAAGTTTGTTTCTGGGCCTTCATACTATGCCTTTCAGTGTCTAAGGCAGGTGATCTTGACTGCCTAGGGACTGGGCTAAGGTAGAGAAAAGAACAAGGGAAAGAACCCTGGTTTCAGAGCTGGCCAGGAATTCCATTTCCTATCTTTTGGTCTTAAGAGCTCAGCTCTGTCACCAGGCTAGGTAGGGAGGTCCGAGGCATCCACTGCCCAGTCTGGAGAAGGATACCCCAGGAATCCACTGCCTGTCCTGGGTCCCTCTTGACTCGGCCATGTGTAGCTTTCCGTAGTACTGCTCCATTGTTACCCTTGGGCTGGTTGGGGGCTCTGCCAGTGTCTTACTGGAAACACATGGCAGTGATGTCACTTGATCCTGGAACTCTGTGGCGCAAGCAGGGCAGTGTCTGGTAACGTCTTGACCAGGGGGCCTGGAAGAAAGCCAGTCCCCGGAGAGTGGCTTCGTGACTGCTCCAGAGACCCTTTGTTATCCTGACAGAAGGCCTCATTCCCCAGCAAGACCATCTATGCAGGCCCAGGAAACAGTGTGACAAGTGAGAAGCATGAATTATTTCTTTGTGACTCCTCGTGGCGGCTGGATGCAACTCCCTCCTGTCTGTCAGCCATAGGGCCTGCTTTCCCGTGATCCTCATGCTGCCCAGTGCCAAGTCTCCACTTAGAGTGACCTGGCCAGTTTAGAGCCTTGCAGCCTCCAGCCGTGGCAGTGAGGGAACTCTCTTGTGCTTGTGACCCTCCATGATAGGTTGGGGATGTTCTGTCATGTACCTACTAGGTGCCTGGGCTTTTGCCAAAACAGAGGTCACAGCAACAAAGGAGAGCCACTCAGCTCTGCCTTGAAAATATTGTGATTATCGTTCAGGGAACAGAAAACAGTGCAGCTCGTTGCTACCCAGAGTCTGCCCTGCCAATGACAGATAACCCTGCTGTCTTACTGAGGGTTACTATTGCTATGATGAAACACCATGACCAAAAGCAAGTTGGGAAGGAAAAGGCTTATTTGGTTTACACTTCCACATCTTAGTCCATCACTGAAGGAAATCAGGACAGGACTCAACAGGGCAGGATCCTTGAGGCAGGAACCGATGCAGAGGCCATGGAGGGTGCTGCTTACTGGCTTGCCCCTCATGGCTTTCTCAGCCTGCTTGCTTATAGAACCCAGGACCACCAGCCCAGGGATGGCACCATCCACAATGGGCTGGGCCCTCCGCCGTCAACCACTAATTAAGAAAATGCCCTACAGCCAGATCTTATGGAGACATTTTCTCAATTGAATTTCTCTCCCCTTCATATAACTCTATCTTGTGTCAAACTGACATCAAACTAGCAACCACAGTTGATCCCTTGTCAGTTTGACACACACATCACTGCTAATCCATAACCTTTCCTTTCTTCTTCATCCCCAAGATTGCACATTAATATGGACACCACAGTATAAGATATTCTCAAACTTAAAAGCCCCACCGCCTTACAATTTCAAACATTAAAAAAAAAAAAAACAAAGTTGGAAGCAGAGCCAGGTGGATCTCTGTGAGTTCAAGGCCAGCCTGGGCTACCAAGTGAGTTCCAAGGAAAGGCGCAAAGCTACACAGAGAAACCCTGTCTCGAAAAACAAAAACAAAAAAAACAAAAACAAAAAAAAAAAATCAAAGTCTCAACTGGGTGGTGGTGGCACATGCCTTTGATTCCAGCACTCAGGAGGCAGAGGCAGGTGAATCTCTGTGAGTTCCAGGAAAGACTCAAAGCTACACAGAGAAACCCTGTCTCAAAAAACCAAAAAAAAAAAAAAAAAAAAATTGAAAGTTTCTTTTAAAATCCAGTCTCAACTGTGGACTCCTATAAAATGAAAAATAAGTTATACACACACACACACACACACACACACACACACACACACACACACAATTTTTTTTCAAGAGGGAAGAACCAGGGCATAGTCACAATCTGAACAGAGCAAAACAAAACTCCAACTTTAAAAATTCAGTATCCAGTGTCTGGGATCCACTCATGATCTTCTGGGCTCCTCCAAAGGGCTTGGTCACTTCTCCAGCTCTGCCCTCTGCAGCACACACAGCTTGTCTTCTAGGCTCCGGCTGGCTCCATTCCACAGCTGCTGTTCTTGGTAGTCCTCCCATGGTACCGGCACCTCCAAAATGCTGGGGTCTTCTGCTTTGACTGGGCCACACTTTCACCAATAGCCTCTCCTGGGCTCTCTTCATGGTGCCAAGTCTCAACTTTCTCCATGACCCCTTCAATCCTGAGGCTTCCACTGATATTCCAGCTGCACCTTCACCAATGGCCTCCCCTGGCCTCTCACGGTGCCAAGCTTCAGCTGCTCTCCATGACCCCTTCACCCCTTCAAAACCAGTAGCATTTGGGAGACTCTTACACATGACCAGGTTTGGCTGCCAGCACAAGGTACAACCCTGGCCACCTCTGGAACACAGCTTCCGTGTGCTGACTCTGAGGAAACACTTTCCAGAAGATTCCACCTCAATGACACTGGTCTCTTCTTAATCACCACTAACTTCTTATCTCCAGGTGACCAGCATCCATTGTCCCAGCAAAGAGTAGGTTTCACTTTAGTGGTTCTGGTCTCTTGTTAATCAGAGCTGATTCTTCAGCCCCTGCTGACCAGACACCACAGATTCTTCACACAAAAGGCTATCTCTTCTGGATGCTCAGCCACATGGGTGCCCTAGGAAGGGAATGGAATTGTATTAGTCAGGATTTTCTAGAGAAACAGAACTGATAGAATGAATATATACACATATTATGTATTGCAAGAGGATTAATCAGAGTAGTTTACAGATTATGGTCCATCTTGTCCAACAATGGCTATCTCCCTATGGAAATCCAAGAACCTGATGCTGTGGTGTATTCACCAGAGAAGACTGCTCAGACTTGGGTTTAAGTCAGTTGAAAGTCTTTATTGGCCGACTGGAGACGACACTGGGTGTCCAGGATCCCAGTGTAGCCCTGAGCCTTTCTCAGGGTGAGCTTTTAAGCACAAAAACCATGTTCTGGGTTGACATACTTCAGCTAACGAGAACAGTTAGCCATAAGCGGAACTACAGGAGCTAAAGAAGCAAGGTTAGTATGTTTAGAGACTTTCCCAGAACTATGTGGACTTTGATGGATCAGGGCTTTGTTTTAGTTTTGGCAGGTGGTGCTGTCTACATGCTGAGTTTTATAGCCTAAATGGTAGTTCCACCATGGAGTCAGTTGTGCTAAGGTCTGGGAGCCTACGAAGGTCTGGAGCCCTGTTAAAATAGTTGTTCAGTCCACAAGGCTGAATATCTCAGCTAGTCTTTAGCCTGTGGTTGGAATCCCAAAGAAGTAGTTTCTAAACCAGTGAAGGAATGCCACGGCATCAGGATAGATGCCCTTGCCGGTGGGCGTGAGGGCAAGCAGGCAAAGGACAAGTTTCCTTTCCCATGTCCTTTTACACAGGCAGTCACCAGAAGGTGTGACCCAGGTATGGCTCTTAACACCTCAAATGATCCAATCAAGAAGGATCTCTCAGAGGTGTGTTCAGCTGCTTAGGATTTAATTGACAACCAAGATTAGCCATCACAAATCCACCCCTCATCATATCTCCTTACACCATGCTTCATTTCCAAATGAAAATAATAACGAGGTCATGTTACATTAACATGATATAACTCCTACATATAGCCACAAATGCATTATATATTTAGAATAGGTGGCGATGTCCCCTGAGGAACATTCTATTAGTGTCTCATAGCTTAAGTGTAACTACTGCTGTTATCTCAGTTGATGTTATAAGATAAAGAAATCGAAGAAAGTATACGTGAATATATATATGTACACACAAAATAGGAGAGAAATACTCATGTCACTTATAATCTTCATTTCTGCAATTGGTCACATGGCCTTAGCTGGTACTTATAACTATCTTCTACTATCCATTCTGTATTTCCTCCACCCTCAGCAAGCACCTCTTTTCCTAAAAGAGTGGCCCATATCTTCATTCCTGAAGAATCTGGACCCTTCGTCATCCCGCTGCATTTGGGCTTTTGTAATTTCCCATTGACTTCAATCACATGACACAGTAGCACCAAGAGATGCCCTGAAGTGGCTATTCTCAACCTGTGGGTCATGTCCCCTTTTTACAAGAGTCGCCTAAGGCCAAAGGACAACACAGATACTTACATTATGATTCATAACAGTTGCAAAATTACAGTTACAAAGCAGCAATGAAAATGTTATGGTTGGGGGTCACCAGAACATGAGAACTGTATTAAAGGGTCACAGCATTAGGGAGTTGAGAACCACTGCCCTAAACGATCTCCTGCACTCAGACATAATCTTTCTTACCTCCATTGTGGGGAAGTAATCCAATTTCCCCATGGTAATCTGGAGCAATCACTCCTCCTAAGACTCCTGCTCCTTTCTTAGCCTGTTGACTTGAGGGCATCAGACACCCAAGGTGGCCAGGGGGATGTCTGAGCTTCCAGTTCAAGGACATGTTTGTTGTGTCTCCTGGTGGGAGAGCTCCCCCTTGTGGAACCAAAACGTCTAGTCCAGCAGAACTAAGGCCACAGGAACAGGGAAGCAAAATTTTCCTCAGTTGGTCACTAGGGATGATAGTGGAACCATTCCATTTTCCACCCCTTGGTTCCTGGACCCGTGGATCCTGGCCATGGGAGAAACAGTGCTGTGTATGGACACTGATTCAAAGCATATACCGCCTTCTGGAGAACTCTGCCCAGGCCACCTAATTGGCTCTGTAACTGTGTCTTCAAAAGGCCATTCATTCCATCATTCTGTCAGGCTACCTGCTTCAGAATGGTGAGGAGCATAGGAAAACCAGGCAGTGGATTCCATGGCCATGGGCCCACTGATGGTTGCACTTCTTTGGCTGTGAAGTGAGTTCCTTGGTCAGAAGCAATACTGTGTGGACTACCATGGCAGTGTAAGGCATTCCGCCAGTCCATAGATGATAGTTTGGCAGAAGCTTTAAGTACAAGAAAGGCAAATCCATAAGCAGAATAATAATGTCTAATAAGGACAAAGCCTTGCCTTTCCACAAAGGAAGTGGTCCAGTGTAGTCAACCTGCCAACAAGTCATTGGCTGGTCTCTGCAGGAAATGGTACCATATCGAGGCTCAACATTGGTCTCTGTTGGTGTGGTACCTGCATAACGTGCAGAACCATCAGTAAACCAGGCCCTAGTCTTCTCTTCCTCGGTCAACCAATCATAGAGCACACACCATGAGGCTATAGGTGCATGCTTGGGAGCAGGTGGCATTTTAATGGGAATAGAATCTATAGGCATTTGGGCAACTTCTTCATGTAACTTGCTTGTCCCCTCAGGACCTGCTGGGGCCCAATCACATATATACCACTTCCATTTGATAATGGACTGCCACTGTGCACATCCTACTTTATTTGACTTGGTGGGTCAGATACCACTCAGCTCATGATGGGCACCTCAGGTCATATGGTAACCTGGCGGCTCACTGTCAAATGTTCAGTTTCTACTGAGGCCCAACAGCAGGCCAAGAGCTGTCTCCTGAAGGGAGGACTGCTGTCTACAGATGATAGTAGAACCTTTCTCTAGAATCCCAAGGGTCTGCTCTGATTTACCCAAAGGGACCTGCCCCCCACAGCATCTCTATCTGCCACGGACACCTCAAATACCATGAGGTCTGCTGGATCATATAGTCCAAGTGGTATGGTGGCCTGCATAGCGACCTGTACCTGTTGAAGAGCCTTCTCCTGGTCAAGGCCCCAGCCAGAGCTAGTAGCTTCCTGAGTCACTTAGTGTATGGGCCTGAGTAACACCCAAAGTGAGGAATGTGCTGTCTTTAGAATCCCAAGTAGGCTCACTAAGGACTGTGCTGCTCTCTTGGTGATGGTCCAGGTGCAAAAACTTCCCCTTCACCTTAGGAGGAACATCTCTGCCTGCCCCACACCACTGGACTCCTAAGAATTTCACTGAGGTAGAAGGGCCTTGAATTTTGGTTGGATTTATTTCCCATCCTGTGATGTGTGTGTTACAAGTGGTTGCTGCCTCCTGTTCACTTGGTACAGCCAGCACCCACTCTCCCTTCCCTGACCCCCCAACTTTGTGACTTAATTTTAAAATGGCTCTTTAAAAAAATTAAGATAGGGATTCTCTGTGTAACAGCCCTGACTTTCCTGCAACTCCCTCTGTAGACCAGGCTGGCCTTGAACTCAGAGATCTGCCTGCCTCTGCCTCCCAAGTGCTGGGATTAAAGGTGTGTGCCGCCGCCGCCGCCGCCGCCGCCGCCGCCGCCGCCGCCGC
>CABHPH010139297.1:0-11422 GCA_902168325.1 Peromyscus nudipes
CTTCTCTAGATGAAGAACTATACAGGATTGATGGCTGCTAAGAGAGGGAGAATCCGTTTTCTCCTGGGGCAAGCGCCTAGATAGGTTATCCAATACGAAGTAGTCAATGAGAAATCAATAATAGGTAAAAATAATAGAAGATGACAGAAGATGTAACCGTATGTAAAAAGAAGAAGGGAAAGAGGTCATGAATTTGGACTGTGTTGGGAGGGTGTAGGAGGATTGCTAGGGTGGAAACGGGATATTGAATACAGTAGGTGTGTAGGAGATTTTCAAAGAAAATTAACGAAAAAGCAAGCATCTAAGGCACAAGTGTGAAAACATATTGAAAAATGATATTTTAAACGTAAATCAAAGTATTATTCATAGTATAAAAATAACTGCTTAAAATGAGACACATTTTCATATCCACCTGTGAAGGTCAATAAGATGTTTACAGCAAAAGTTTAAAAATTAAAAAAAAGGAATAGTAAATAATATCTGCAAATATCACTTGTTATCTTGGTAATACAAGAAAAGTTAAAACTCTGAGTTGTTATCTTACATTTAGTAGTTTGGATTAACTATAATATTCTGTTTTGCCTAAAATGTGGTAGACAAACTTAGTTATACATTTATTGTGAGTTATGTAGGTGTATAATCTTTGGTCTAGTAATTTGTTGATAATCTGTAAAGCTGAATATGTATTCTTTCCAGTAGTCCTACATAGCTAAATATATACATATTAAGTTAATCTCAAAAATATGCATTTTAAATATACTCAGTGGTATTATTATGTGGTTCACTATCAAAAAATCACATGAATATTTATAGAAAAAATAAATAAGTGCTTACATTGCAAAAATAGTGTTACATAATAAATAAGTGTACTGAAACTATAGGTCTCTACATGGACAATGTGGAATTAAATATTATACATTATATTTAATGATTAAAGCACATTGTAGCATTTTCATGGTGTACAGTCTATGTAAATGTTTCTATGATTGGAGCTGAACATAATACTGTATGTATTTTAGTGCCAAATGTATTGTCATAAAAATATAAAAACACAGATGTGTGAGCTTCCAGCCTATCCCATGACAGTTGCTATTTTTTGGAACGTGCCCTTGCTGTAACAGTGAATACTGCCTTACTATATGTTCATGTCTAAACAGCTTCTTAAGTACGTATAATAAATGACATGTGAGGAAGAATATATACATGGCAGATTGCTATGTCACTATGTACAATTTGAAATCCTGTGAGGATTAGGGTTCTGTGGTCACAATGATAGACCATCATATCTTACTGACTGGAAACTACAGACATTTATGATCTCATATTTGTCAGGGTAGACATTCACAGTCATAAGGTGGACAAGCATATATTCACAGGACATAAGGTGTTCAATAGGTTCATAAGGTGAACAATCGCGTGTTTGCAGGACAATACTTGTTCTGAAGGTGAAAATGGAGTCTGAATTCCTGTTTTTCTACAAATTTTGGTCACAGGCATCCCTCTTCTTTTAAGCACAACTCCATTCAGTTTTTCCTTCACTTTCTCCTCCATTGCTTCAGATTTTATTATTTCTTTAAGGTTTTTTTTTTTTTAATCTTCACTTTTCAACAGTGTACTCATCACATATAATATTGGGTTAATGAGAACATTTTTAATGAGTATATAATGTACTTTGAGGATATTCCCCTGCATTCCTCCTCTCTTTATTTTTCTCCCCACTTCTTCCTCCCAATGCTCCCCTTTGATCTGCTAGATAGCTTCACCTCTTCCTTAACGTCATATGTACATACATGATTTCTGTTATCCATACGAAATACAGGAATCATAGATGAGAATTAAGGTGATATTTAACATTCTGAGACTGGAAATTTGTTGAACGGGATAAGCTCCAGTTAATTGTATGCATTTTCCTTCAAATGATATAACTTGGTTCTTAACAGGAGATAATCGTGACAGATTTGTGGCTCATTTGGATGACCGAGGATAAATTTCTGTTGATATTCTTATTTTAAATACCTCTTCAATGATTTGAATTTAAAATTCTGTAATAACTTTGAATAATATTTTGATTTGTCTTTTTTAAATTAGCCAGTTAATATCTGGCTCTCCTCTAGGAAGTTACATAAGCATATCATTATAATACCATATTTGTTCATTTTGTACTTAGTGTTTCTGTTTCAGGCCCTGTCTCAGTGATTTTGTTGTGCTTATTCCATTTGGAAAACTTTATCATGTTTTTAAATAAAAATATATACATTACCCTAATCTAATTAAAAATTATAATTTAAAAAAAATACCTCTTCAAAAACTTTACCTATAGAACTAAACAGAGAATTCTCAGCAGAGGAAACACAAATGGCTGAAAGACATTTAAGGAATTGCTCAACATCCCTAATCATTAGGGAAATGCAAATCAAAACAACTCTGAGATACCACCTTACACCAGTCAGATTGGCTAAGATCAAAAACACTGAGGACACCTTGTGCTGGAGAGGATGTGGAGCTAGGGGAACTCTCATCCACTGCTGGTGGGAATGCAAGCTTGTACAGCCACTGTGGAAATCAATATGGCGCTTTCTTAGAAAATTGGGAATCAATCTCCCCCAAGATCCAGCTATACCACTCTTGGGCATATACCCAAGGAATGCTCAACCATACCACAAGGGCATTTGCTCAGCTATGTTCATATCAGCATTATTTGTAATAGCCAGAACCTGGAAACAACCTAGATGCCCTTCAACCGAAGAATGGATAAATAAACTGTGGTACATATATACAATGGAATACTACTCAGCAGAGAAAAACAACGACATCTTGAGGTTTGCAGGCAAATGGAGGGATCTAGAAAAAATCCTCCTGAGTGAGGTAACCCAGACTCAGAAAGACAAACATGGTATGTACCCACTCATAGGAGAATACTAGTTGTGGAACAAGGATGACTGGTCAGCCACTCACAACACCAGGGAGGCTACCTGGAAAACAGGACCCCAAGAAAGACACGGGGATCGTCCAATGATGGAGAAATGGATGAGATCTACATGAACAGACTGGACGTGAGTGGGGATAATGAGGGGCGAGGGGCGAGGGAAAGAGAACTTGGGGGAGCGGGAGATCCCAACTGGATCAAGTGCAGAGAGGAAACACAGGGAATGTTCATGATAAATGAAGACCGCATGAGAATGGGAAGAGGCAGAGTGCTGGAGAGGCCTACGGAGATCCACGGAGATGCCCCCACAATAGACTGCTGGCAATAGTCGAGAGGTAGCCCGATCTGACCTACCCTGGTGATAGGATGGCCAAACACCTTGATTGTCGTACTAGAAGCCCCATCCAGTGACTGAGAGAACTAGATGCAGATATCCACGGTCAGGCCCCGGGTGGAGCTCCGGGAGTCCAATTGGCGAGAAGGAGGAGGGTTTATGTGAGCTAGAGTTGTTGGGACCAGGGATGGATGGAATACAGGGACAAGTGGCCAAACGAATGGAAACACATGAACTGTGAACCAATGGCTAAGGGGCCCCCAACTGGATCAGGCCCTCTGAATGGGTGAGACAGTTGATTGGCTTGATATGTTTGGGAGGCATCCAGGCAGTTGGACCGGGTCCTGTGCTCAGTGCATGAATTGGCTGTTTGAAACCTGGGGCTTAGTAGAGACCCTTGGCTCAGCCTGGGAGGAGGGGACTAGACCTGCCTGGGCTGAGTCCACCAGGTTGATCTCAATCCTTGGGGGAGTCTTTGCCCTGGAGGAGATGGAAATGGGGGGTGGGCTGGGGGGAGGGGGCGGGGTGGCAGGAGGGGTAATGGGGTGATCTATGACTGATATGTAAAGTTGAATTATATTGTAAAATAAAATAAAATAAATTATAAAAAAAAAAAAAAAACTTTACCATGTAAGGCCACTCATACAGTTTCCAGGTACTAGAAATTTAAAACTCTGAGGGAGGATGAAGATGTTCACCATTCATTTAATTAAAAAAAAACCAAAGGAGAGAAATCAAACAAGAAAGCGAATACTGATGTCTTTTGCTTCCCACAGATAATAAGCAATAAGTAATAATAAAGCAAGGTTCTTAAATAATCATTACATTGCTGTGGTAGAGTAGGGCCTTATGCAAGTAAAGTGTGGTCAAGACTACGAAGAAAATGGATACCATGATTAAGAATATTAATAAGAAAGAGCTGTTACATCTTACTTTCCTAGAAATACATTTCTGAATCATTTTAACTACTAAAAGGGGAATCTGGATAAATGGGCTGCAAAGAACCAAGGAAAGAGCTGCAGCTGTCAGGAGAATGACATTTACAGTTGAGCAGGAACTTGAAATGTCCTGAGTTTTTGAGATTTCTTTGCCTAACTTGCTTTGTTGTCTTTGGAAACACTAACAACAGTGAAGCCTTGATTCAAATTAATACTTTGGGTCTGGGGCTAGATAATTTTTGCCATTTGCATGACAAAATATAATAGACTGTTGCATTTACTTGTTATGTGATAGCATTTGTCCAAAGTGTACACATACAAAGAGATACTATTTTGATATATCAGAAGTAGTGAAACATCAATTACAGATATCAGTGAGAGGGAATTCTCTCCACAAAATACAATGAAAGCGTACAATGATAAAAACACTTGAAAATCCTTTCCATTCCACAAATATACATATTTCAAAGTCCTTGGAAATGGAGAGTCTCTGTGCCAATAAGACATAATAGCAAGGTCATTTATTGAACAAAAATAATTTGCAGGTGAGGAAAGGTGAATTTGCTTGGAGAATCCTGAAAGAAGGAAATAAATGAGGAATTGTAATCGATAGATGAAGGGCGGGAGGTCAGTAACTGCTGGCAATGCTGATTTTTGTAGGAATTTAAAATGAAGAATATGTAAAGGCTCTCTTTTGAAAGTGCATCCCTTCCAAGTATAATAGAATTTAAAACATGGCAGGGAAAGTATTTGAAACAATAAAGCCGCAATTTGCAACTGAATACTTTTGCCTAGATCTATTTCAGTATGTCCACTGAGGGTCAGAGCAAAGAGCTTTGACTATCTTGTTCAGACATGTGAATTTGTGGTAGCCTTCATACAGCACATTAAAAAAAATCAAGGAAACAACTTCTTAGCCTAATCCTATTCTTGATTTGCATTTGATCTCTGAGCATCAGGATAGTGTATGATTCAAGCAGGTATAGACTTTTGTCATCAGCCAGCCGAGCCTCTTTGCCAGAGCTCATTGGCATTCAATAATGAAAGAAATCCTTTCTCTGAATTATTTGATTAGAAAAGGTATAATTTATGAAATTTGAATACAGAAAACAATTGAAATTTAAAAGAGGGGCATATCCTTTTTCTCAGTTGTAAAACATTTGTTTTTAAAACAGTTGCTTACAAAGTTAAATATAGTTAAAATGCTGGTACAGGTTTTGCCTTGGTTAGGTTTTTATTGCTGTGAAGAGACACCATGACCATGTCAATTCTTTTAAGGAAACCATTTATTTGGGGTGGCTTGCTTACAGTTTCAGAGCTTCAGTCCGTTATCATCATGACGGGGAGCATGGTGGTGTGCAGCAAGCATGGTGCTGGAGCTAAGTACTACATCTTGCAGGCAACAGAAAGTCCATGGACTGACACACAGAGGGAAGCCTGAGCAAAAGAGGCCTCAAAGCCCACCCCCACAGTGACACACTTCCTCCAACAAGGCCATACCTCCTAATAGTGACACTTCCTTTGGGGGCCATTTTCTTTCAAACCACCACATTTTTGTTTATAAAGATGTGTATATTCAGTTGATTCCGATAATTTCTAATGCTATTGAGGCAAAAAAATATTTTAATTTTTTTATTTTTACTTTAACTTTGGCTTTTTTCTAGAATTAGAATCATATGTGAGTAGGTAAAACATTTCTTCTCCTTTCCTTTTTCTTATTTTGAAATTTTGCTAAATGTCAATCTGTTTGTTAACTATTGTGTCAAATTTCTCAGCTCTGCAGCAATCAAACAAAAATTGAAGATTTGCTGAAAAAAAACCCATACCTTTGTAGTAGCAGTTACAACTGGAACTGTGCAGGAACTTGAAAGCTAATGATTAAAAATCAGTGGCATAATATATATTTCTTTTAGGCATTATTTGCTTGTGTAACATAGGAATACATATATGTATACACATATATATATAAAATGTATAATTTATATATATATATTTATGTGTGTATTATAATGTGTATGTCGTGTGTGTGTGTGTGTGTGTGTGTGTGTGTGTGTGTGTATTTGTGTGTGCATGTCTACCAGGCAAATAATCTGAGTGATTATCCAAAACAAGCATTCGTCATTTTGTTAAATCATGATGGGGCAGGTAGGGGCCTGTCACTTTGGGCAATTGTCATTCACTCTTCACAAAAGGGCTTACCAATGAACTCTATTCTGAGGCACTGTTCCTACCATAAATATGATTACCATAGCACTCTGTTGGGAAATGGTATTTTTGTGAAGTGAAAATTCTTTACTATCTTGTGACTTTTGTTAAATATTTGAGTATATTTCTAAAGGAAAATTACCTTGTAGAAAGGAACCATTTAAAAAATCTTCTGGGATTGCTAGAAATACCAGTGACTAATTTTGAAGTTGTATGAGAATTAGGCTGTAACTATGTCATACCTTATACAGATTTCTTTGATTTTTTTCATAAATGATCAGTTTGGTAAAAATACAATAAATAAGAAATTGTAATCAAAGTTTGATGAATAATTTTGTGTTCATTGTTTACTTGGATTTTAAACAAATTACTTATGTACAATTTAATAGACATAGCATAAGTTGGTATCTTATTCATTATTTCCAGTAAGTATATATATATATATATGATGGTTCACAGGTAGTAAACAGTACACGTTTTTTTTTTTTTTTTTTGCCTATGTTAGAAGGTAAGGGATTAGTTTCACATGGGTTGTGATTTTACCTTTTTCTTTCAAGAATTTCTTTGATATAAAGAACTGCTGTTCTGAAAATGGCATGGTTACTGATGCGAAGACAGGGTCAGTTTGATGTCTCACATTCTCTGCATTATTCAGCACAATCCTTGGTGTGAAACATCATGCAAACATTTTGCAACATACATATTCAAATGGAATCCCAGCAAGAGGCAAGTTTCACTATTCAATAATGCAAAGGAAAAATAATAGGTTTTCTTGTGGTGAACATACAAACTGGAATATTTGAATATTATTGTTCATCTCTGACTTCCAGTGTGCCTCTAGCTGTTCTGTTATCTGAATATTTCAGATTACCTTATGTGAGAATAATAACACTTGACTCAGTATAAGTTAGAGAATTGCCATGAGATGAAGCACCTGAGATAGCTAGTTGTTCTTCATTATGTATTAACCTCAGCTCCCAGAAAGACAGGAAACTTACAGTTTTACACATACCCACTTAAGTAAATGGCTGAAATTACCTAATTCTTGTACAATACAAAGCATCATGGTGATTAAGTTATGAGCCACTATATAAAAAACAAGCAGAAATTAAATGCATTTTATTTTTGATGTTATTCCATCTGAGAGTTTCTGTTTAGTTTTGTTCTGATATCCTATTGATGAGAATGGGATACGAATCACACACTATCACTGTATTAGGTTCTTTTTTTTCTTTTTTTAGATACAGTGGTATTTATTTTATAAAATTGGGTGCTTTTTTAATTTTGTGAACACATGGTTAGAATTGTAATATCTTCCTGGTAGCCCCCTTTTTCTTCTTTAGTGAGTATGAAATGTCCTTTCTTATCTCTTCTGACTAGTTTTGGTTTAAAGTTCATTTTGTCAGCTATAAGAATTGGTATACCTGTTTGTTTCTTATTTCTATTTACTTACAATAACATTTTGCATCCTTGTACCCTAATGTGGTATCTACCATTGCTGGTGAGGTATGTTTCTTTGAGATAGCAAAATGATGAGTCTAATGTTTTACTATAATGTGTTAGCTTATATCTTTTTAATGTGGAATTTATGCCATTAATATTTAGTTATTTTTGAACAGTGTGTATTAATTAATTTTTACTATTTTGTTGTTGTGATGTTTTCTTAGGCCTCTTTTTACTAACTATTCTGGAATTATTTTCTGTACCATCTTGAGTGTTTAATTAAATGTACTACTGAACTATGTTGTTATTTAATAGTTCAGTAGTACATTTAGTTAATTAAAGCGAGAAAACCATGGAGTCTGATAAAGGGCAAAGGAATTTATTGGGAGAGAAAAACTCACTTTACAGAACAGAATTGTCACAGGTTCTGGAACCCTGTTCAGCCTGCCTGAGTCAGTCCCACATCCAAGCCCAGAAGGGAGAGAAAAAAAAAGCCTATGTGTATCTCAGGTTTTAAGGGTAGCCCTGAGCCATGCCCCAGGGGCAGGTACTTCAAGGTCATATGTAGATAGGGCAATTACCTGCTTACATCTCTAGGGGCTGTACTTTAAGTTCCTAGACAGAGCAGCTATTCATTTTATCTCCCCTTCTTGTCTAAATAAGAAAGTTCTAACCTAATACCAAACTATATACAATAGGAATGATTATCAAGTATTATCCAGGAGAGGAGAAAGGTAATAACCTAAACAAAAGTAGAATTACAACCAGCAAGAACAACATCAAAGGAGAGACACATAGTAAAATCCAAAGATGTCCAGAACATAGACAAATGGCAGGTTACAAAGATTACTCCAATAGCTGTCCTAGTGTGGTGGTATTGTGTTCCCCAAAATATTGTGTATGCTAATAAACTTATCTGGGGTCAGAGAACAGGACAGCCATAATATTAAACATTGAGGTTAGGCAGTGGTAGCATACGCCTTTAATCCTAGCATTCCAGAGACAGAAATCCCTTGATCTCTGTGAGTTCAAGGCCACATTGGAAAAGGCCAGGCACGGTGATACACACCTTTAATCCCAGAAAGCCACACCTTTAATCCCAGGGAGTGGTGGTAGAAAGCAGAAAGGTATATAAAGCGTGAGGACCAGAAACTAGAGGCTTTTGCCCTGGAGAGGCATTTGCCCTGGAGAGGCCTTTGGCCTGGAGAAGCCTTTGGCCTGGAGAAGCATTTTGGCCTGGTTAAGCATTCAGGCTTCTAGCAGCAGTTCAGCTGAGAGTCATTTGGATATGAGGACATAGAGGCTTCCAGTCTGAGGAAGCAAGACCAGCTGAGGATCCGGCAAGGTGAGATAGCTGTGACTTGTTCTGTTTCTCTGACCATCCAGCATTTCACCCCAATACCTGGCCTCAGGTTTGATTTTATTAATAAGAACTTTTAAGATTTATGCTACAGTCCTAGTTTAAAAAAAAATCTAACTTTAGTATCTTAAATGTTCTTAGCTAAGATATGAGAGGATCATAACTATTACTATCTAGTCTTAAACCCCATCAAAGACCTGAGAAGGAACATAATAATTTCTGAGAAAACAGAAAATGAGATCAAGCAATTTTCAAAAAATTGCAAGAACAGACAGAGACAGCTGGCAGCTAAAGAGTAACCTAAAGTTTCTTAGCACCATTGGGGCATCCAATTTGGCTATAGGCCTAGAATATCTGACAGACCACTTTTAGAAGCAGGAATTTTGAAAGACCATCTTACCCTGTCCTGACAAGTTTCAGTGGTTGCTTTTTCTTGTGTCCTGCTCATGCAGAAAGCACAGTGTTCATACTGTCATCAGTTGAGGCAGGGGCAGTTCTTTGCTTAGCAGGCCATTTTGTACCAAGAATTCTAAGCTATCAAAATATTTAAATGCCATATTATCTAGGTCTATGAAGTGTTTGAAGGTTATCTGTCCATCTGACATATATTTCCATAAATCTGGAAAGCCTAACTAACATAACTATAGATATGACAAGCATGGGTTACTATAAATTTGTAAGTCTTATCTACCTAAATAACTTAAGTACTAAGGCTTCACATAACAAGGTAAACAGTTTGTAAACAGATGTACAGTACAAGGACAATGACCTCAAAGTTGTGATGAAACATGAAATATCTTAAATGGAGGTAGAAAGGTATAGTGAAATATGACAACAATATCCTTAATGTATATCAATATACAATATCCTAAACAGAGAAAGAACATACATACAGTATGACAAATACAATTTTACATTTGTATCAATATGCAAAGTATTTCAAACAAGACTAGGATCATGTGTACAATATAACAATCATAGTTTTGAATTTGTATCAATATACAAATTACCTTAAATAGGAATATAAAAATGGTTTACATTTGTATCAATATATAAGAATCCATATCAGTGCAAATTATGTAAAGCTGATAGTTTACTAAATTAGTTTACTAGTATATACAATAATCTACCTTAATATATTTTACCTATCAATTCCTCTTTTTTCTTTTCCAAAAAGGAATCCTGAGTCTAAATTTTTATTGTTCCACCCTCAACCCTATAACAACTTATCCATATCCTTGAAAGAATGAAAACTTTTTGGGAGAGGGGGGCGTCATTTTTTTAAGATTGCTTCATGCTGTTTAGGGGAGCGACAGTATCTCTGTGGGATCTTGTAAGACAACTAAATGGTTAAGTCTCAATAGGACTAGCTGCAATATTTGTAGCTAGTCTCAGAGTAATGGGTTAAGTTATCTGAGGTTCTGGCTAGAAGTGTAATATGATGGACAATCTCATCATGGAATTGTCCTAAAGAGTTTGCAGTCCAGCTCTGATTACTGAGTAGTGTTCTTAGGTACAATGGCATCATTTTAGACCAGGTAGCGTTGTTGTGATGGGGCTACATCTTCCTTCTGGAAATGTCAGAGATTGCTATTGGAAAGTCTCATTTATCACTGTGGAAAACTTGAACATTATTAATATCAAAATGGGAAGTTTAGATTTGGGATGATTTGAGGAAGGATTCCCAGAAATCAAGGAGAAGCATGGAAAGAAATAGAATCTTGAAAACAATGGTCCCTAGATTATTAGTTTTCTTCTGTCTCACACCAGTTGGCTCTTCTGATATGAGACAGAATCTCCTTATTTTTTCTTTTAACAAAATGCTTGGGTTTAGAGAAGGAGAGAGTGACATTCTAACTCCAAAGCCAGTTTGGTGTAAAGGTGAATTGGGACCACAACTATTCTAAAGTTGAAGAGATATAGATGTTAGGTAATGAGATATTACCCTATAGAGTATATTGGGTATATACTCTATATAACAATGTATATAACAATGACCCTAGAAATAGATTATGTAATTCTTTATTAACCTTAAATTTTCTCAATGCTGATGAGAAAGAGACAACAGCTGCGGAGAGACATTGGACACAGAAAAAATGCCTGAGCTAAACCAACCAGTTTACTTCAAAGGTGTGTTGACCTCAGAATGGGAACAAGGATATGTGCTACATTGGGGAAGGGGTTTTGCTTTTGTTTCTGCATGAGAAGAAAAGCCA